>JAOVVI020011576.1:0-12591 GCA_028571085.2 Nepenthes alata | reverse complement strand
AGTTTGGACATCAAACATCTCTAAGGTACACATATTTAGACTCTATCACCAAATTTTCATTTTGGGGTCCAAATGAAAAGGGCTTTTTTAATGTAACTCCTACCGCAAGGGCTGTTAATAATTTGCCAACATGTTAAAAGTTTTCCATACAGTTGAAATTGTGATTACGAAAATACCCATTTTATCATCTTTATCCTCCATCTCTCTCTCTCTCTCTCTCTCTCTCCCATACTGACCTCTCTCACTCCCCTCTCTCTTCCCAATGAATCTCTCTTCTCTGTATTCTCAACTGATTCTCCATCTCCCCCACCAAGTTTCCCCTCTTTCAGGCAGCACAGCCATAACTGTGAAGGCACTACAATGGGCATTTCAGAAACTCTCAATAGCATGGCCACCCTTAATGTAAGGCCCATAAATTCAGTCACGAAAAAAAATTATTTTACTTTAGCATTTGATGGAAATTACAATAATCAATGATAGGATTAGGAAGAACATCATATATTCCTTGTTTTTATATCTAATGTGAGGAGGGATACAAAGCAGAAGGAATCGGAAAGAAAACAGTGGAGAATGTGAACATTCCCAGTGGAGAGATCCCTTTTCGTGCGAGTCTTGAATTGACTCTTAGGAGGAGCTTGCTTAGGCTTATTTTCTGGATAGATCAAAATACCCACCTCCTTTTCGGAGTTACTCTTGGCAGCTGGAACAAAAACAGTTTCCACAAGGTAGGTCACCTGAGAATTGGTCTTGCGAAAACAAAGCCCTTTCTTATTATTAACCATCTTGCCTAAACCAACCACACGGTCAAGTTTTTTCATAATTTCCATAAACATGATCAACTAGGCCTTGTATTTTTCGATTTCACTTTTAAACTACTTTATTTTGTCTCTAAGAGCAAGATTCCCATCACTCAAGATTTTTAAAGCCTCTTCCTTTTTTGGGCATTTAACTTTTCAAATTTTCTCTTCATATTCTAGTTCTTCAACTCTTTTTTTAAAGAGCTTTGTTTATTCATTTAGTTATTAAATTATCATAATACAATTTGTTAAAAGCCTCTTGAAGGTTATTCGACCCATTTATTGATTCACAGTCTAATTAATTAAAATTATCAAACTCCTCATTAAAACCTAAGATGGGTTTACCATCGCTCTCGATAAGAAGCACAAAGGCCATATAATTAGAGTGCTTTTCAAGACCATAACCTCCTTTCACTCTCCTGGGCCTCCTCATTAGAAAGAGTGATATGAAAGGCTTTGTCCTTGCTACGTTTAAAGTTAGGACATTTGGTTCCAACATATCCAAACCCTTGGCATTCATGACATTGAATGCCTTTGGATTTTCTGTTATTAGACTTATTTTCTTCATCTTTATTTTTTTGTTATTGGATAAATCTTTAGAATTTTCTTGAGGGTTTTTATTTTTTTTTAAAAAAAATTGAATTGTTTTGCAAAAAATAAATAAATAATTTCTTCATTGTCCACAAACTCATCCCTGGAGTTATCATAGGACTTTCCTTTTGCAAATCTTCAGACGATAGATTTGTTTTTTGTTTTTTGTTTTTTTTTGTTTTTTAAAGGGAGAGATAATTCATAAATTTAAAGAGATCCAACCAAATCTCCAATTTTTATCTTATCAAGGTCAGTACTTTTGTCAATAGTTGTGACCTTCGGTCAAAACCCACTCTAGTAAGGATTTTAAGACTTCTCGAACAATTCTCTTTTAAGCAATTTTTCCTCCTAAGTTGAAAATAGAATTAATTATATTATTTAATTTGGCATAAAACTCATCAAATATCTCACCATCTTTCATTCTAAGTTCTTTAAATTTAGCATTTGCAATTTTGAGCTTTTGACAATTTTTATCCCTTCATATATGATTTGTAAAATTATCCCAAATTTACTTGGTAATTTCACACATCCACACCTACCTAAACTCATTAGGCGAGATTGCCATAAAAACGGCATAGATGCCTTTATAATTCTAATTACTATGATTTAGCTCATGCTAGATCACTTGATCAGGTCCATTGGGGATGTAACCCCACTAATACTCGTGGAGCGATGAGTCTATCCTCTCTCTACACACATAGCTAGACGCGTTCATCTAGCGATTTTAATAAGGCTCTCATGTAAATCTTCTAATATGTATAATTATTTTTGTCAAACGATGGTAGAATTGACAAGGAGTGGCTAGTAGTCCTATAGACAAAAGGGTCAAGGATCAAGGTAGTCTCTGATACAAATTGGAAAAAAAAAATTGAGTAGTCCTTATCAATTATAGTTTTGATCCTTTACAAAATGAAATAATTAATTAAATAAATTTCAATACACAGAAAAAATATCTACATCTAGATACCGCGAATATAAAATAGCAATCATACTCATTCAATATAACCAATACAAGTAATAAACAAAATATAAAATAAATCAACATATGATGTGGTGAAGAAAAATCTCAAAACCAAATAGTTCTTTAGTAAAACCCTCTAAGCTTCTCAAGATAGTCATCAAAGTAAATCCATTATGAAAAAATTAACTTATAGACTAAGTAGTATAAACATTTTAATCCTTAATTGACTTACTCTTAACATCATCTGATTCCTAACGAAGAACTCTTCAAATTTACTTTCTAACAATGGAATAGGATACCTTCCAATTTTCTCTTGAACTTTATTTCACTAACTAGAGAACAATCAACACTTCTAACTCCCGGATCCAAACCACCAACAAAATCCCAATGCTCACACATTTAGAATGTGTTTGACAGTTGAAGAATTATTTCGGGATGAAAAAACCTAATCAATTTTATCACAAACAACAAAAGAGGTTTTCTCCTTTTCTCCACACTTTACTCGCTCATTTTTTCTCTTTTTACATAGGTGATGACTAGACTAAGAGAAAGTAATACTAATTAGTAAGGCTGAAAACTAAGGTAAAAAAATATGGAATAGTAAATTTCATATGATGGTGCTCAAATGCTATCTTGAATGCTGGCACACATAAGCGCTCTTCATGCGTAGGTCATTCATAGAGCTGTTGTTATCTGAACATGTGTGCGCCTCAATTGCGCACGAGCATGCTCAAGTACACACAAGTGTGATCCATTCTGTTACTTGCGATGAGCACTCTTTAGGCATCCGTTATGTGTGAAGCTACATTCCTGAATGCGTACAAGCGTCTTTTGTGCACCCTATCATTTTCATCTTTTAAGAGCTTATCTATAGTTACGATTGATCACGGCTAATAAATAAAAAAACTCAAATATAGCTCGATTAGAATCAAATTTTATCACAAAAATAAACCAATAAAATAAACCTAACATATATACAACAACATAAGCCAACAAGGCCTTACAGAGTCTAGCTCAAGTTGGACTCCTACAGCAGACCCTAAAAGGCCACCAATTCATAGGGAAAATTTGCTGGAAGCCAATTTTATGTGTCCAGACATAAAATTAGGGCTGGTATCCACCTTTCATAACTGTCTTAAAGGCTCTATACAGTGAGATAACTTGGTTATTCACCCTTGTCTAGTCAGACAATCGAATCATCATCTCCAGGGATGGTCATTGTTTTACAATATCCGTAGGATTTATTAGAGAATTCCTTTCAATATCTCAAACATAAATCAGAAAGAAGGAGTTATCAATTAGTATTGTACATACATTAAGGCCAATCTGTTCCTATAAACACAATACTTCTACAGCCATGTAGGTTGACATTCAATAAACGATATACACTAGGTCCATCATCTTACCAGAGTAGACCAGCACATTTGGTGGGAATAGAGCTATGTTTGGTTCATCTCAATGAGTTCACTGTGTTAATCATTGCCAATTGTCCTCCAAAGAATGTATTGCCAATAAAACAGGTAACAAAATTAAAGAATGAGGGTTTTATGTTTCATAGTTGACCATACTTTAACTTTGCTACATCCCAATTGAATATTTTTCCTCAGGCGTCCAAAAATAATAATATTTCCAGAAAAATAGATATCCTTATGTTCTTGTTTCCCATTCTATCTTATTTTCTTGAATAATTCAAACTGAAATAAATAAGCTTTTACAGGACCTGGTCTTCACATAAAAAAAAATAAGGCTGAGAATGGAGAACTGTGCAGAGATAAGGTGACTTCATAAAAGTTTGTGCTCTTTAAAACCAAGAGTTGGAATTCGCAATGAAGGAAGCATGTTATCATCAAAGGGAAGCAAAATAACCAAAGGCTCGGAACAAATAGTAGGCTAAATACCCATTAGTGCTTTATAGAATGTGATGACTTTACCATGTAAACAACCAATTATTGCTTGAATAGAAAACCATGAGTCGGATCAGATATTATCAAAGATAAATGAAGCAAGATATCACTTATCGGAGAGGATGTGATCTGATTCTTACGTTTAAGTGAAACATGAATTGCCGCTGTCTGCCTGCGTCAGATCTTTATGCTGAGGAACTATCACTGTCAGATTCTGCAGTGATGCATAAAGGTGATTAAAAAAGTATTACAATTAAGTATCAAATAACACCAGAAACGCTGAAAAATGTTGACATTCTGTAAATGCTGAAAAATGTAAGTGAATTTCAATAGTGGTGAAGAAATTGTGGAAAATGTTGAAAAAGGTGCAGGATACTTGATTTCACTTTTAAATTAGTCACAACTGTTTCTTAAAAGGATCCGTGATCTGTTGAAAAGATTATATGATTTACTTCCAAACTAAAGACAATTGTAAGTTTTTCTTTTTAATGGCTTTAAGAAAAGTAATTTGGAAATAATGTACATAGACAATAAAGTCTTGTTTGGCTGAGCAAAGAGAGTATTAAGTCATAACATAATAATAGCTGGAATGCAATGTATCTATAAAATAAAACTTTGAAAATACGAGGCCATAACAAATATGACATATTGCAATAACAGCTACTTCTAAGTAATATGTGCTGAAAAACAAAGATGTGCTATGCAGAGCCCATTCGATAGTCCTCAGTCGCCCAGAAAAAGACAAAAAGAAGAAGTACAAGAACAATAACTACAGCAGAAGAAGCTATAGTTTTATCAGCATATCAATCACAATAACTACAGAAAGAGGCCATAGTTTTATCAGTGTACCGCTAGATGAGGATCCAGAATCATGGCTAAAGCTGCTTGAACTATTTGATCTACTTGCATTTCCCTCCTGCTTTTCACCTTGAGCTGGCGAGGATGAAATGTTGTTCTTATCTTCTGCTTAGATCCAAAACAAAATTCAGCCAACCACTTGAAAATAAATTGACATGTGCCTACAAGAAAAGGCAATCCTTAAACATATTACCTGGTTTACTTTCATTTGGTTCTTCCACTACAGATGTAGCTTTATTCTGCAGAGAGATAATAATAGCAACTCAGACAACTGACAGCATGCAGTAAATTGTAGAAGGAAAATTAGATGGGAGAAAGGCCAATTCTTCACCTTTTCCTGTTCATTTGATTCAGATTCTGGTCTAGTTTGAGCTAGTTCAGCTCTCCTTTTGATCTTACTCAAATTCTTTCTGTAGTTCAGCACAAACCTATCAAGCTCCCAAAGTGTCTCCGTATCAACGTTATCAATGTCCACTTCAATTTCATCGCCATTTTGGCAGAGAGACGGATTCCTCTTCTTAATAATCTGGACAACATTGTCTAATTTTTCTGAAGGCAAATTCTGTAAGCTTGTGCTAAGTTTCTGCTTTTCCTCGTATGTCATGTCCCTTTTATGTGGATCTTTGGCCTTTGGCTTCTTTGCAGAAGGAATCCTGCCTGATACAACAGAATTAAGGCTCTTCTGTTTGGGACCAACAGGTTTCGTCATGGATTCAGATCTATCCAACGTCCTCGTCATAACAACAGGAGGTGGCAATGGCAGTGGAGGTGGAGGAGCCAACCTCGAAGTTGGTGTTGGAAGACCAGCTTCGAAATCTGCAGCAACTCTTAATTCTCGTAAATACTCTGCCTCTATACCCACCCACTTGTCCTCAAAAATCTTCAGCAACTGCTCTGCCATTATATGGACGTCGTGCCCTTCTGGATTATAAGTCATAGCATTGTGAAACGTAAGTCTTACATCCTCCGCAAAATCCTTAGGAGACTTGTACCGGTTGGTATCTAGCCTAGATTTTACAGTGCCCAAGTCCATCGGGTGCTTAATTATTGTAAAATAATCATGCAAATTGAGGCCCGTAACATCAACAGGCTTATCAAACACCCTAGAATGCTTGTGCTTCATTAATCTATCAAGCAAAGCACTGCAGCTCTTGAAAAACGTATTGGATGAGTTCCCCATCCCAGCACCCAATTTTCCATTCTTTTTGTCATTATTCTTTGGCTTCTTGTTTTTCTCCTGAGGCGTGACCTTATCCTTACCCAGAATAAAATCTGAACTCTGGTAAAATGGGTTTGCCTTCGGTGTCCTCTTTTCCTTCTCAACATTATCACTCGCACCTAGACTATTCTCTTTCACCGGGATAATAAGTCGGTCTAATGGCCTGCTTTCATGTCCACCAATTGATCCAACCTCCGAATCCACCCGCTTCAACCTTCCACCATGGCAGTCCTCGTCAACGGACGACTTCAGATTTTTAATCTTTTCAATCTTTTTCACCAAATTCCTCACTAAATTAAGCTCACCCTGAAGCCTTTTCTTAAGATCACGCTTCTCTTTGTTAGATTTTGTCGCCAAAACAATCGAAATTCGGTTATCTGCCCTTAGAAAACCCGACCCAGCCGTTCCATTCCCGGACTGAGTGTCACAGTGGGCAGAGTTAGTGCCCTGAAGACGGTTGAGGGAGGAAGAATCGCCAGAAACCGCATCGAATTGGTTGAAATGGTGTTCTTTACTAGAATTAAGGTCTTGGGAAGCCAGGGATTGGGAATTTTCAAGAGGCATGTGAGTTTTAAGACCTTTGAAGGACTTCCTTTTGTACACTTTGTTGTCTGCCCACCTCTGCCTCTCCATAGCACTTCCACCACCACCAACTCCACCTCCGGTATTCATACATGCAATTCTAATACATTATCACATAATTCAAGAATTTGACTAAACATGCAAACCCCCAATCGCAAAGCATAAACAGAGCAGGAAAACCCTAATTTTGTTTCGAAAATTCAATCGAACTAGAAACTTGTTCGGAAAATCTAAAAAATGGTCAACAGACTAACAGGGCTTCAGTTATCCATACCTTTAGAAGCTCGAATTCAAAATTGTACGTGCGGAGGAGGACGAGCTTGATTGCGTTTAATATGCAGAGCTGAACCGATAGCTCCGGACCTTGAGAACAAGCATAAACAGATAAAGTTAGACATCACTGCACACGATAGCGCGTATATAACACGACCGAGTGAACCAAACGAGACAGACTGGAGCGTATTTGCACGCGCTTTGATGGCTGTAGCGGTTGCCGCTCACAGTGCAAAGATAATTTACGACATTTCTGAAGAAAGGTGGTGGCAGGAATCAAATAAAAGTTGAAAACTGAGATAACAAATTGGGCTGCAGTCTCTGAACGTGATAAACGAGTCGACTCACCGTGAGATGGCCTGTTACAGTCCATTGTAATTATCATTAAATTGTATATAATATAATTTAATATTTTGAATCGTGTTAAGTTAGTTGATAGCTAACCTAAATTCTTCTCATTTTTTTTAAATAATATTAAAAATTTTAAAAAATTTATAAATACTCTCTTCCCACACAAATACACAAAATATTTTATTTTTTTCTCTATTCTCTATTTTCTCATAGTATAAAATAATATTTTTGTATTACTTATTAATATATTCATATTAATTTTATTAATTTTTAATACTAAATTTATTTATATTTATTATTTTATAAATTAACTTGTAGTCATGTAATATAATTTTTTTTTATAGTTTTGATAGTAAAAAAATATATAAAAATTATGTTTATACTCATATACTATTTACAACACATATATACACTAATAATGATTTTAAGAATGCCAGAATTATAATCTAATTTTAGTAAAACTAACACTACTGTTATTTCTTCTAATTTTGGCTGTTTTATAATAAATATTCTAGTAATTTTTTAAAATTAAATTAGTTAACAGTTAGTAACAAGTTGTTTATAAAAAATATAATAAAAATTATACTTGTAAAAGTTCTTAATATACAAAGTATTTGAAAAGATATATGAAAAACTATGAGGATAATAATTAAATTTAACTTAAATTGAATTAATATTTTCAGATTGTGTATGATAAAAGTTTTTTTAATATGACTAATGGCTAAATTAGGAGGGATTGATAAAATATATAGTTAAATCGGAGAATCATTGTCTCATGGTGGAAGATTATAAATTTAAATTATATGTGCAAAAATAATTACAATCTAAATATGTAAAAATATTTTGACAAACTATTAAAAGTGTGACTATTTTTTTCACAATTTAAATAAAAATTAATCACTAAATTAATATAGATAAAATCTAATATTTTTAACTAATGATGCATAATAATTATATAATAATTTACTTTATATTTATGTTATAATACATTAAAATTTTTAAAATTAAAAATTAGAAAAAAAAATTATTAGTCTTTAAATTTTTGAGTACACACACTCCTTTCGTAAATTTTAAAATAAATAATACTATTATAATTAAATTTGAAATATTTAATAATATTTTTATCTTATTTTTTGACTATTTTTCAAAGAATAATTATACTATTTCTTAATTTAAATAATAAATTTTTATATATTTTAAACAGTAAATTATTCCATACAAGATATTCATGTCATATTATTAATATTTCTGTTAAATATATTTTATAGTTTATTTTTTTAAGTGAAAAACTAAAGAATATTATTCTATTTATTATAATATATTTTTTCAAAAATAATAATTTAAAATATTATATAAACAAAATAAATTAAGTTATAAGAAGATGAAAATTGAAACCGAACAAGATAAAACTTGACATACAAAATGCTAAAGACTATGTATCATTTTTGTTCTATTTTAACAAAAGGTTATTAAAGAGCTTAACTTCTGTACTAGTTTGACGTACAAAATAACTGATTTCTAAAAATATAATATCGACTGAATTTCTTTGTTATTCATAATAGAATCACATTTTCAACATTACAAATAACAATTCAAAATTTTATGTTTTAGATTACTGAAAAACTAACGAGTATATATTTTTTATGTTCACATTAATGGTACAAGACCTTAGCAAGTATGGTGTTATCAAAATCCGCATTCAATTATTGGGGTTAAATAATTAACAAAAAAAAAGATGATACTAAAAATTATAAAAATATGTATCATTTTTAATAATTAATTGAATATAAAAAATTTTATCAAAAATCTAACAATGTTTAGCTCTAGTGAATAGGAAAATTCTAAAAGTAGCGATATTAGAAATGTAAGTAATGCCTAAAAATAACTAAGTGTTACTAATAAATATATTTTTTATTTTTAAAATTAAATATATTAAAAATATTTGATAAAATAAATAATATATGATATATTTTTATAACATTTTATATAATTTTATTTTTTAAATATTTTTTATATATTAAAAATGGGTCATATCGTTTTAGACCATAAAACTGTATGACCCATAGGTATGCCCGACCCAATAAAGTGCGAGGCATATGTTGTATTGGATCAAAACATATAAATCCGTGTCTTGCCAAATACATCCCATGACATAAACATGTCATGCCTAACATAGCCCATTTAGCATTTTTAGTCTCATCTACTATCACAAAAATAACATTATTGGTTATTTTATGTTAAAAATTAGACCCTCAATTTCAAAATTATAATTAAAATTTTAAATTTAATTAGATAAAATTTAAATTTCATATTTTATTTTTTAAATCTGAAAAATAGTGAAGAATATTTTTTTTATAATTTTTAAAAGTAGAGTAAAAAATTATAATTTGAAGTGTAAAAATTATCTATTAATTATATGTAATAAAATCAATCAAAATAAAACTTTCTTTATAAAATATTGGTTGTTTTGTTTATTTTTTGATTGAATGAAGAATATTATTTAAAAATTTAAAAGTTAATATTCAATAAAGAATATGATATAAAATATCTTAAAATAATATATATATTGTATATTCCTGGATTCGAATTATCAAATGAATTAGAATGCCTCTTAATCTTCCTAGAAAATTTACTTGAAGTGAATCTGATCTTTATTACTCGAAACCTAAATCTATCTCATATAGATAGAAATATAGGGGAATGGGTGAATAATGCCTAGATGCATGTTTTGAGGAATTGAGTGTTAGTGGAGGGTTAAGTTCAAATAGATGTGTTTGGCTAGAAAATGACTTAGAGATAGAGGATTGAGCTCTAGTAAATGCATTTGATTAGAGAGTGGTATAGAGATAAAAAATTAAGCTCCAACAAGTGCACTCGATTAGGGAGCGACTTTGAAATAGATGACTAAATTTCAATTGTACGCTCAATTAGGGAGCAACTTGAGATGGAAGATTGTGCAGCTACTAGTACATGTCGAAGGGAGAGATCCACTGTTTGGGCGTCAAGATTTCTGGTAAGGGGACCGATCACTCTAATGGCATATAGATCATCGGATCTTCAAGGAGTTTCCAGAGAATAGATTCGAAAACCGGTTGAGAGGGAGAGGTATTCCCTCCCTCCCTATCTCTCGAGCTCTCCTCTTTCTTGAGGAGCGGGGAAGATATTTATAGAGAAAGAGCATTGGCTAATTGTATTTGGGCATCATGGTTCTGTGCTCATGGTTGCCGGATAGTATGCGCTTGCCATTGACGCTCTAAACTATCGGGTTACTCTTGCGATAGGCTAATTGTCTCTGCCTGCAAGCTGCGCGCCTGTAAGTGTGTGGAGTCACATGCTGACAGCGGTTATAGGGACTTATCCATCAAGTTGGAGCTGCTAAGTTGCGTTTGTGGGCCCACCCAACATGTGACTCTAATGGCCCATATGTTATTAAGTGGATTTGGGTTGCACTATATGAGCCTTCCGTGATATTTTTTGGGCCTTAGATTTGAAGAAACCTTTATCGGGCCGTCATTTTTCCTACATGCCAAATTTTGTGACGGTCTAATGAACTGTCGGACCCATCAATATCTATAAAATATTACTTAAATTTTAAAATAATATATATTTATTTTTTAAAATATATATATATATATTATATCAAATTTTATATAATAAAAATCTATAATTTATATTGGATTACTATTTTTTTAAATTTTTATGTATGAATTAAAAAATTCTTATATATTAACTTAATTTTTTTTCTCCTAATAATAATTTATTATACAATTTAAACAATAGAATTAAAATTTTATTTGTTGGGCACTGCTCAAACACAACCAACTGAGACAGTACTGGCACAAACACAACTAGATCAGCGTGACCTAAAATGGGGCCCAAATGCCTACAATATGAATACGGATGCCAAGAATTATGCTAACCTCCCAAATCACCGGATGATAGAGAATATGTAATATTGAGGCAAATAATGGCTCGACAAAGTAATTAAGAAATTATTAAATCTAGAAGAATGGTTACAGTTAACTGGAAGATGGTAAGAGCCGAGAACTTTGCGGAAAGAATGCCCAACGATTTTATGCAGTAAAGGCCCGAAGACTTGAGGAGGAATTCACGAGTAGAATTTCGGTGTGGCCAATTTGCTGGAGAGAGAGCAAATTGGCCGGTATGTAAAATGACCGATTAACAGGTTGATTGGCCAGTAATACAAAGTTGACTGGCTGATGGCAAATGACTGGTATGTCAAAATTAACCGGTATGGACAAATTGATCGGTATGGATAAATTGACCAGTATGGGCAAATTGACCGGTATAAAAGAATTTACTGGTATGGACAAATTGACCAGTATGGATGGATTTGCCGGTATGACAAATGACCGGTATGAAATTTTAGTATGGGTTACCGATTTAGAATTCTGATATGGGTTATCGGTTTGAAATTTCAGTATGAGATTGACCGGTATGCTACAGTGCCAGATTTGGGACAAAATGGCCGGTTTACCCAAAATAGTCAAAATGCAGATAAGGCCCAAGGACGTGGGTTGATGTCTGGAGACCTGGACATATGGATGTCAGCTGAGAAGATTGACTGAGCATGCACAATTTCTAATGAGTGGGCACCGTCTTGCAAAGCATGATGATTTGCAGTGCATGCGCTGTATGTGCAGGTGGCATGTTGCAGAGTTATTGGTGGTAGGTGTTTGTCCACACTCAACTTGCCTATTGGGCAGATGGTCTCCAGAAAAATTAATATATATATATGCATGTTGGGCATGCGGTGGGAGAGCACAAGTGTGAGGTACAAGTGTGTGACACTGTGTATGAAGAAGAAAAGAGAGTGGAGTGCACCATCGGTGAGAATGAGAGAAGAAAAATAAAGAGATAAAGAGTGAAGTTAGGGTTTCCTTGCTCTGGTGTTATTTTTTTTAGTCTATCTCGAGTGTATAACAGATACTCTATCTCGATGGTTTTTGTAACCAATCTTCACGTAGTGGACTTGTTGTGAGTTAAGTGTCCCGCGGTTTTCTTATTTACTTTGTGAAGGATTTTTACGTAAAA
>JAOVVI020011575.1:0-12591 GCA_028571085.2 Nepenthes alata | reverse complement strand
GGAAAACCCTAATTTTATCAATCATTAGAAAAATAAGTTCTTTTATATTGAAGTTATTAATGATTGGATCTTGTCCAATAAATGTGATAATATAAATTTGGCTTATTCAAATGTTGTGAGTGAAGGCGAGATAGGCCTCGAATGGATCTTGTTATGCGACATGCTGATGAGTTGCATGAAACTGCTAGCTCCTTATAGCCAGCATGCAAGATGCTATTGGATGTTTATATTGTTGTTGGGGGTGATGCCATGGTTAATACTCCCTAGCATTCCCTGAAGAGGCTAAAGAGATTTTTCTTGAGGTCATCTTGAAGAGTAGGCTTGAGGGTGACTACTCTAAGTAGCCTCCAACCAAGGCATCAGGGACTGAGATTGCTATCCCACCAAGCCGAGACATGAAGTCGATGGATGCCGATATAGCTGGTGTGTGCCTAATATGCATTTATGTATATTTTAGACATAATATGTGCGTTTGACAAGTCTTATGTGGTAATCATACATGTTTTGAATTGATTGTATGACACTTCAAATGTGCCACTATAGTGCTCATGCGTACTTTTTGACAAATTGCTTGTCCTTGAGATAGTGCTTGTGTGCACTTGAGGATTCAAATGACGTCTAATACATGTCTAACCAACACTCATGTGCTGATCTATTTATATAAGCGAAGCTAACACTAGTTTTGGGCTTTTTGGAGAGATAGAAGAGCAAGAAAAGAAAAAGATAAGAGAAAGAAGGAAATTGAAAAGAAGAGAGGTGATTTGAAACATTATTTTATTATATCTGTCAGTGCTAAAGGTTAATATAAGTATTTTTAAACATAATCTTTGGTTTATTTATATTTTCCTTTAGTTTTGTTTATATTTAATAGTTTATTGTATATATATGCCATCTTTTATTTTCCCCACGTTGAATACATGTGAATTCATATAATTTTACTTATAGTTTAAAGGTTTTGCTTTGATTATACCAAAACTTTGAGGTTTTAGTTTGATTTGTACAAATAAATAAATATTTGAAATATTATATATATATATATATATATTTAAAAAATAAAAGTTATGAAAATGTACATTTGACCTTACATGTAGTAGTTTATACAAATATTTTTGGTCAAACTATATTTTATTATTTGATTCAATATTTATATTGCCTTATAGGGTAGAAAGTTTTATATTTATATTTCTTCAGAGTAAAAATTTTATATTTTTTTAACATTGAAAAAAAGTTTTAAACATTTGTTATATAATTTACTAATTTGGTATTTTGATAACCATTATAAAAAATTAAATGAAACTAATATATTCAAACTCTATAGTGTATTTAGATAAATTTAAATATTTTACCTATAATCTATTAATCGTAAAAAAAATTATATTTGACCTCATCTATAAGAAAGAATATGTAAATGATCTGCTTATTAGTCTAAATAGTAGTGATTTGAGTTAAGATTATTGTGAACACATGGTATTTAATTTTCATCTAATTTGACATTTGAGAGGTTTGACCATTAAAATTTGTAGGATTTGCATGATACTTCAATTTATCTGATATTGATATTTAAACTTTATATTTTAAGACTTTAGACGATTTTATAGAGTTTGATTATATGACATTCATATACAGCTTTTAAAATTTTACATACAAAATTATATTTGGATATTAAATAATTGAATGTTTGATACAATTGAATATTTAACATGATAAACTTTGATTTGTATCAAAATTTTTACACATACTTTATTTTTTTGCTTCATTTTGATTTATAGATATATTTATTTCGTTATATATATATATATTGATATTTACTAAGAATTTAACTCATAATTTTATTATTTCTATCCCTTTCAGATTAGATAGCTATGGATTACTTATAGTAAGTTTGGATGAGTACGTTCAGAGAGATTTCATTTATGCTTTATGATTCTTAAATTTGTAATTGGATATGTATTTATTTTTTGATTTTGTGGAAGATATTATGTCCAAATTAATATTAGTATTTTGTATTTTTATAGAGATATGTTTCAAATTTCTCTAGTATCTAGATTGCAACATTTTATGATTTATGTTAGATTAAAGTCAAGATTATTTTTGTAGTATTTGGACTGTCATTTTTCTTGCAATTAGTGTAGCAAGTTATGGTCATTATTTTGAAGC
Source organism: Nepenthes alata (assembly GCA_028571085.2). Lineage (NCBI taxonomy): Eukaryota > Viridiplantae > Streptophyta > Magnoliopsida > Caryophyllales > Nepenthaceae > Nepenthes > Nepenthes alata. The sequence continues at coordinate 10,434 of JAOVVI020011575.1, read as the reverse complement.
CCAGACAAATTGTTCGGAGTGCATGGTTGGCATAATTTTTTATGATAATTTAATTTTAATCAAGTCCAGCTCAATATTGTGTATTATATTTGAGTGTATCCCTTATGGTTATAATTTATTTCAGAGTTTTAATTTTTTATCATTAATGTTTACCTACTTTTAATCCGGAGTCATGATTAAAGTTAAAAACTGTCTTAACTATTCAAGCGTCTAATGTAAGATCCCATTAGTGGAAGAAAATTTACAATACAAAAATATATCTAATGGCATTGGAATAGAGTTTAGAGACTAAAATATGTAAAAATTTCATTATTTTTACAAATTTTCTCATAAAAGGAATATAAATTTCATCCTTTAGGTGAGCCTCACAAATGGTGACAAAGTGATCCTTAGGAGAGTCAATTCTCTAATCAAATAAAGAAACTTGAAAGGAAATGACAAAATAAATATTATATCAGTCATAGATATCCAATATATCATCCATAATATGACAAAAATTGATGTCGACAATATTGTTCAAGGTGCTTTGGGGATCCATAAGGAAATGAAAGTTAGATAGTAATATAAATTAGGAAGCTAGTACTTTGATGCAAATTAAAGAAGAGCACATTGTTAGGGTTTAAAGTAAAAAGTGAAAGACAATGGAATTTAAAATGATAATTGAAGTTAAAAATGATACCTTTCAAATAGCAACGTTGATCCAAATGACATGTCACTTAAATAATAACACGTCTTCTTACCTTCTCTCAAACCAAGAATATCACATATTAAATTAATTCAAGATTGGTGTGACTTTTAAGTCACAGGTTATCCCATTAATGATACTACTAGTAAGTCACTTCCGTTACAAAAATAATGATAGCACTTACATAATTAAACAAGTTAAAGAAACTATGTTCTAAAAGTTTGGCTCGTCTCATAGAATGGCTCCGTTAATCTTTATAATTTTCAATCCTAATTATTTAGTTAAAGAGTCCAATTTATCTGAAGAATAATCCGTCAAAAATCAAATTGTTAGGAGTTCAAATTGTCAAAAAATAAAATTGCTAGAATGTCAAATGGATGAATTTTTACCAAACTAGAACAAAAAAATGCTAAATGATTGAGGCCAATTACTAAAGAAAATCTTTCATTTGCATAATTTTATTAATCTAAACTTTTGATAACTTATAATCTCATGTGAATAAATATAAGTCTAATAAATTGAATCTAGGTGGTTAATATGAAAATCCAACGATGATATGACATTTTAAGAATCGAGAGACACTGAACCAGTTAATCCTCTCCAACATGCTGCAAAGTTTTAAATGCCGTATAACAGATGGTAAGGGATATCAAGAGTAGCCATCTGAAAGAAAAAGTACCCCAGTTGAAAAGATTAAGGTACTGAACAATCGATCAATTAATAAATTTAAATTATTAATTTTGATGAGTGCTTATATTAACTGGTAAATAAATAGTTGAATCAATAGAATAATTAATGCACCCAACATACAAATGTTAGATTTAAAATTTATGTAATGGTTAAACCATTTAATTCATAACTAGCATAATTTTTCAATTAATTTACAACATACACCTTTAGAATGGGTATGTCGATTGACAATAGAGTTATAAATATGCATATTTTATTCAAATACAGGGATTGAATTTGAATCACTTATAAAAATAGTAAGTATAAAATTTTAATCCTCTATATATTTATGAATTTCATAAATATGGAATCAAGTCCTCCACTTCTTACTTTCTCTAATCCTCAACTTATCATCAATTTTTATTTTCTTAAAAAATTTTTAATTTAAGTATTAAAAAATATTATAAAAAATAGCCACATATCCTTTGATATCATATTAATTATTATAGTATATAGGATTTAAATTAAAAATTATAAAAAAATAACAGATTTTATTCAAAATACTACCCAGATCCGATATATGTATCAGAGCTTATAGTCTAAATTTAATTATAAAATTAAAGGCTCTAAATTACAAATGGAGATATACTATAAATCTTATAATTTTTATAATTTAATCTAAATTATAATTTTTTATCCTAATTTTATGTTTTCATTGTATTGATGAGAAAAGAATATAAATCATTCTTTGAAAAGGAGATTTTCAAATTATAACAGAGGCAACAAATTATAAGATGCATGACATGTGCATAATCCCTTCATTTCTCATAATGAAAAGGAGATTTTTTTTAAACATATTTTTCATATATTTTAAAAATTTTTAAAATTGTGTCACATCATATTTATTTATTTATATTAATATATTAAAATTAAAATAAATAAATAAAATTATATGTTAAAAAATATTTTAAAATTTTTTATTGGACATCTAAATATTTATTGAATAAAAATATGCATGAATGACAAAAGTCCAAGAATCTGACACTCTCCGTTGCACGTGACCGATGAATGAAGAAGGCGAGAAGTAATCAATCAAGTAGGTGGTGCGCTAGGCCTTATCCTGCGCACATTGCTGCTGCGTGGAAGAACAGCGAAAAGAGAGGGAGAGAGAGAGAGAGGGAGAGAGAGGGAGAGAGAGAGAGAGCGCGAAGGGGAGAGAAAGGTCGCTTCTGGGCGCTGGTGAGAGAGAGAGAGAGACAGAGAGAGAGACAGAGAGAGAGGAGCTGAGTCATTGTGACCCGCATCAACGCAAACAAAATACGATCCAAAAAAATACCCGCAACTCTATGGGCCTCTTCCTTCTTGTGTGGTGTGGACTCGGCAAAAGAATGGAGGAGAGGTTATTAGCAAGTCTCCTCCTTTACCGCACCTACAACAGATACCTCATTATCATAATCTTCCTTCTCATCGGTTCTTATTCTTCTACTCTTTTTGCCCTAAAAGGCGGACTCGGCCCCCCTTCTCTCTCGCTCTCTCTCTCTCTCTACGTCCGCCCTTTCTCCTATTTGTTTTATTGCTCCTTCCCCCTCTTTCTTTCAACCCCTCGCTCTGCCTTTGCTCGTTCTTCCGGTAATTGCTTTCTTTCCTTTTCTCGGATTCTATAATTTTGTAATTTGGGTTCTCATTGTTTGTGTCGATTTGTGGTATTCACTGTACTTCTGGATTGTGTAGTGATTTTGTTTTTCTTCGTTTCGATTGCTTGGCTGTCGATTATTTAATGTTCCTGTGTTTTCACGGGTACGGCTGGCCTTTTTTCTGGGTTTTCTTGATGCATAATTTTGGTGTCCTCTGACATTATCGATGGCCTGGATGCTAACCTTTAATGTCTATTCATTGATTGAACGGGGTATTCTGTGCATATCCGATTTTATATTTCCAATTCTAACCAAACCCTTTCAAATAAGTCAAATCGGCTGTGTTTATTAACCTTAATTCTCAAATCCAAGCCAAAAATCGGACAAAAATATTGTTTGGTATCTGCAACCTAGCACACAATCTCCTATTTTATTTGGACTCGGGATAAGTAAGAGCCGGGGAGGCTCAGGCGGATTTTACTTGTTCATATATTGATTTTGTTTTTTAGCTTCTCATGGTTTGGCTAATATTTTTCTCTTGGTTTTGGCAGATTTGGCAGTGGGTGTTTTTGGTTTTGTTCTCGGTATTGATGTGTTTGAAAAATGGTTATTTTCTGTATGTTAATTTATTAGCAGTTGACTGAAGGTTTTTTTTTTGGGGGGAGGGGGGGGTTGTCATTAATATGCGATCAATGTCTGTTGGTTTCTTGTTGGGTTGTTTTCTCTTCTCAATTGGGTTTTGGATTTAGTTGTTACAGCTAGGTGTTGAAGTGCTAATTGTGGATCTATATGTGATATTTGGTACGATTAAGTAGGAAGGAACAGAAATGAAGTGGAAAACAAAACCCTTTCATCTGTGCCAACCTTTCAAATTCTCTGTTAAATTGGTGGAGTTTGAATGGAAATTAGAGAAAGTTAGCATAATACAGGTGATTGTAGAATTTTTCACTTTGTTTTGCTTCATTTCTGTTTTAGCTGACCAAACAAATGGAAGATCCTCGATTTTCTTTCTGATAAATTGAAAAATTGTAATTAAAATTGCATTCCTTTCTGTTACTTATCCTCGTCTTCCCGCATGTTCTGGTGACCTTCGGTTTCCTGCATGTTGGCCTATCTGGAAAAAATGCAAATGCATTCTCTGCAGTTTATTTTGCATATTTTATGGCTTTCCTCTTGGTTTTCTTTTTGTTTTTTCTGTTTATGACATGTTAATTGCATTCTCCACTTTCCATATTGTTGTCATCTATTGCTGAATGATTTTCCATGCTTCTGTGTATGTTTATGCTCACCATATGCAGCTGCTTCTTTTTTCTTATTATTTCATTGACTTACGTTAATTATCATTGTGAGGTAAATGCCCATTCTACATTCTTAAATTGAACATGCATTTTTTCCTATGCTTTTCAGGAAACAGCAAATAAGATCTCTATTTTTTACCTGTATGTTTTGCTGGGACTTTACCTGTGTTTAGTTACCATACTCGAGTGGATTCCCATTATACCTTCTTAAATTTAAAGATTTTTTTCCTTATCACTTAGAAATAAAGCAAATAATTATTTACAATCATGTGAAACCTTTTAATGTGTAAAACTGTGTTAAGGCACTGAAAAGAAAAACTTGGTAGATACAAAATTTTTGTATGCTTGGATATCAGGAGTAAAAATTATAACAATGTAAAAACAGCAAATATATTTATTACATTTAACATGCTTTCACTGTTTTACTACCCAAGTTTTTATATACTTAACTTTCCTAAGTTTTTCACAATTAGAAAAGGATCTGCGAAAGAGCATGCATATTATTACCAATTGGGTTAGTATGCTGAGTGATGGATTTCTATGTTACTGATATTTTGTTTGATGCCATAGGGGTTGACTCTGATCTAGATTTTTACACATTTATTTTGTTGCAGGACTTATTTCTCCATTTTACGCTTACAACGTGCAACTTGCAACTTGCAGCTTGCAGCTTGCAGCTGTATATCAGTTTCATGTGTTTCACTTTCCGTAATTATCAAGTAGTGGCTGTGTAGAAATTGTGCTTAAATTTATTGCTCATAATGGAAGACTATGGAAATCGGTTGGAAGGAATGAGCAGTACAGTGAGAAAGAAGAGAAGCCATACCTTCCGCAGGCCTCGACCTGAGTCTCGATCATTGAGTCGTGATGTTTCATCCTTGTCATCCACACCACCGTGCGATGATGTGAGCAAGGCTTCTAGTGATGAGAATATCGGTGCTGACAACGGTTCAAGCAGGAAGGAGATCAATCTTAACCAGTGTGCAGCAGAATGTGAAAAACCCAATAAAAGGAGCAAGAAGGAAGATGTAAGACTCGATGTGTTATATGCTAATAGTGAATCTAGGGATAGTACTAAGTCAAATCGTGGTGGATTAACTCACAAAAGGAGTAGTGAAGGAGTCCTTGCTCCCGCCAATTGGAAAAACAGAAGCAGGGTAAAGGAAAGCTCGGAATCACAGTTGAGGACTGGTTTAAGTCATGATGGATTGGGAAATGAGAATAAAGTTAAAAAGGTCACGCTCAAGGTTGGTGGTGTCACTAGAACTATTGATGCCAATTCTTCTGGTAAGAGTTCCCGATCTTCGGAGATCGTTCTCCCACAGCAGAAGATGATTCTTAAGGTATTGTCCATTCTTGCTTTCCCACTCATAAAGGTGCCCAAGTGTTTGAGGCTTCTTGAACTGCATTTGCTCTATGCACGGGTTAGACTATGCACAATTTTATCCTTGCATTGAAAAGAGGTTGTTTCCATAGTTTGAACTTATAACATTTAAATCATGGTGGAGCAACTTCACCATTACACCAAGACTCACTCTCTTACATTTTAATTTATGAGGTGATAAAATCGTGTCTGAAATGATGTACAAGGAATGTCTCTTAGGCTTGAAGATTTTTATTAGTAGAATTTGTGCAATCTCTGGTTTTGGAAATACGTGAAAATAATATGTAAATATTTATCAATGAGGCTTATGTCAAGTTAAATGTGTTTTCCAGTGATATGGTGGGGATGGCAAGTGGGACTGGGTGATTGGAGGTCCTTGAATTCTAACCTTTGTGCTTATCTGATGAGTGAATCTGTTGTTTTCTTTATAGCAATAAAATTGTAATTAAATTTATTTCCAAATAAGTGTCATACAGAATTAATGAAATGCTTCTTGCAGGATAATTCTGACTATGACCGGTCTCCTATGTATAAAAAGGGTGGTCTGCAAGGGATCCCTTGGAAGGACTTCTCTAGAGGAGGCTTCAGTCTTGGGAAGGAGGATTCGTCAATGGGGAAGACATCTAGGAAAAATCATTCTGGAAAGCAAGGAGACAAGTCAGACCAAGTTCGTAAGAGCAGGCGGGTGGCCAAGAAGCGTGTTATAGATGGGGCATTTGATGATGAAGATGAAGATGATGAGATTCGATACCTAGAGAAACTCAAGAATTCAAAGTTTGTCGCAGGATATAAATATGATAATGAAGAATCTGGTAATAAACATCGAAGATTATCCAAGGCTTCCAGGAACTTTGGTGAAAATATGGAAGGCAAACCTTCCACCTCTGGTAAAGAAGGAAAGAAGAAATCCCCATCTGAGGACACGGACTATGAGGAAGAGGAAGAACTGTTATCCGACTGTGAGAATGAGGGTCGAGCGAAGAAGAAACCAAGAGAGGAACCGGTTGACTTGATTATTGAGCCTAAGAGGGAAATGACTCTCACAACTCGCCAAAGAGCACTCCAGTTTGGAAAAGATGCTTCTGCTTCCGGTGGAAGTTTGATTGAATTTCCAAACGGATTACCTCCCGCCCCACCAAAAAGTGTGCATCTTTACTCACTTCTTTTATTCTTTTTAGTGTTCCTCTATATTGTTGGATTCGGTACTACCTTTTTAATGATTGTCTTATTGCTTGTAGAGCAAAAGGAGAAGCTATCAGATGTTGAGCAACAGCTGAAGAAAGCTGAGGCTGCCCAGAGAAGAAGAATGCAAAATGAGAAGGCAGCTAGGGAATCTCAGGTTTGGCATTTGCACTTATTGAATTTCTCTCCTCTAAGAATACATTCGTGTTATTCAGTTGAAAATGAGCATGTTTTATGTGGGATTTCTTCAGGATGAGGCAATTAGGAAAATACTCGGTCAAGATTCTTATAGGAAGAAGCGAGAAGAGAAGAAGAAGAAGCGCCAGGAAGAATTGTCACAGGTTTGTTTTGTGAGCTCTGTCATAGATCTTATTTTGAAGTTGCTTAAACATAAATCCCAGTTTTTCCTGATGCAGGAGAAGGCTGCTGATGCCCTTATACGTGCATCAAGCACTATCAGATGGGTCATGGGCCCTAATGGGACTATCGTCACATTTCCAAAGGATGTTGGGTTACCGCATATATTCGACCCAAAACCTTTCAGGTACATGCTTGTGATTTCTTTTTATCCTGAAGTAGGATGGATTTTCTCCGTTGTGTGACTTCTTTCATAGTTCTACTAAAAAAAAGTCGCTCTAGTTCTACTAAAAAAAAGTCATGTTGTGCATGAAACTTTCTAAATTGTGAGCTTGGGGGAGGGTTATTGTATACGGTGTTACATTTCCAAGGGAGAATCTATCTGGTATTGGCCACGGCCATATTGACATCGATGTCGGATATTGTGAACGCAATGATTTTTCTTTCAGGACCACATTAAAATGGGAGCTATATAGTAATGACTGATCATCTTTAATTATCTATTTACCTAGTTATAGTGGGACTTAAGGCTTTGATGTTGATGCTTTACCTAAATAATAAGTTTTAGTCAATTTTATCAAAATTAATCTTGATATTCTTAGAAGTCAATTGAGAATATTCCAAAATCTTTTAATTTATACATGTTTTATATATGTATGAAATATGTGGATTTAAACTTCTTACAAGAAATATGTATATTCGAAATGTGTGAATTTAAGCTTCGAAAAGTAAAGTAACCCAAAAATTTTGGCAAATATATATCGGCCAATGTGTCAAGAAATATCGATGTTGGGGCTTCCGTTAACTATACATATTGGCAGATATTTTGATCCGTATTTCTTGCAAAATCAGCAGTGTGACGTCGAATGGAGAAGATGGAGGTTCATGCCGGGGTTAGGAAGGGGATTCCTGGCGGAGGTAATGCGGGGCTAGGATAGGGACTCCTGGTGGAGCAGCATCATCACCTGCCTCTGCCTTTGTGGTGGCAATGGAAGGGGGGAAGCTTTGTGAGGCGTGGGGGAAGCCTCATTTGAGCTTTTTAGTTTTTCCTTTAATCTGGATCATTGATTTAAGGCCCATGCCCCAAACTGTGTCATCTCTGCTGCTACAATAAACATTTTTTTCCCTTAACAAAACTAAACTTACTATAGCAAGATGTGTTCATAGTTCAAGCTTCTTCTGAGTGCTGCTTTGTTATCTGCTTTCCTGTGAATCAGTTACCCACCTCCTCGGGAAAAATGCGCTGGTCCGACGTGCACAAATCCATACAAGTATAGGGATTCCAAGACTAATCTTCCTCTTTGCAGCCTCCATTGCTACAAGGTTGTTCAAATGAATACAGATAGTAGAACATCCCCTGCAAATGATGTTCCTGCACATTGATGCTCGCCTGTTGATACCCTCAGAAGATTTGGTACGGATATGCCATTCTTGCAAAATATATATGCTGCTTTTTTCTATAGTTTTGTATATGCCTTCTGTAAGAGATCCTTCACATTTCCGTTGAGTTGGCGGACAGAGGCACTGCCCCCATCAGCCTATTTTCAGCAATGACTTGATAGGACACCTCGCCAGGGATAGTAAGGTTTTGTATGCCTAGTAAATTAGCAAGTAGTGTCAGGTGTGAAATTTCCTACGTTTGGGTATCATGGTGTGATTGATCCTTCTACTTTTGAGATCACTTACGTTAAAAGTCACAGATTTCACTGAATGTGGAAGGATGAAGCCCAGGTTCCTTAACAAAAGTTACTTTTCTATGATGTTAATGATTTCAATTTGAAGCCTTATGCGCCCTTGAAATGAATGATTGTTCTCTGTGTTCTACAATATCGTGGCATTTTTTGTTCTCTTTTGCAAGCTTTGGTGTGGACTGTCCCCTTCAGGCTTCATTTTTGCAGAGTACCCTTCTGAAATCCATTTTGGAAAATCTCCTAACTCGTTAAAGTTTAGGATTCAAACTTACCACATATTTGGGAGTAGGGCACTTAGAAAATTTCTAAGTACCATGTGTGGAATAGCTTTTAATCTGGATCCAGAAGCTGAAGCTTATCCTAGAAAGGATTAGGGGAAGTGAACATCGGAGGGCATCTGTTCCGTGGATTTCACTGGAAATACGCGCCTCCTACCATCGGTGTTGAAGTTCATCTCTTGGGACTTCCATGTATAAATTCAATGTGACAGCATTTTTTATTTTTTAACCTAAGCTCCACCTATATGCCGAATATGGGGATCACATTGGGTCTTTATTTTTCTACAATTTATCAATGAATCTGTAAGACGGTCGAGCTGCCTTCCCTCGTCTCTCTATCGAGAATGGGGAATACACGGAAGACTCCACTCTTCATCAATAAAAGGTCGGAGCTTTCATTAGCCAAAAAGAGGAGGGTGGCAAAATAGTCCTGATCCTGTCATGCATACAAATATATCTGATCAACAATATCAACCATTGATAGATGCTGCCATCTACTGAAAATAAAATTATTTTCAGTGCCCCAGATGAAATGAATCGCTACTGCCAGATAAAGTCTGTACGCCACAGTTTTGGCGTGCTTCCCTTTCCGAGGTGCTCTGGCCCAGCCGGTAGCCTGCTGCCACCAGTCTAGCGGCCGAGGACACTCGGTTTTTCCAGCAAAATCTCTTACGAATGTCATTAGTGATAAAAAGAAGGAAAGTGGTCATGTTCCTCATCCTACAGAGAACCGAAGCAGCAACGAGTACCGTAGTTACGAAATTTGTTGATTCTATCCAACCTACATGCCGAAGCACGAACGAATAAGAAAGGATGTCATCGGAAGCCCACACCAGATTGTGCCGAGGCACCTTTCGGCCCACAATTCAGAATATCCAATCCATCGACTTCCAAACCCGAACAAATCCTATCCAACAATCCCGAATCGGGATTCTAAAAGGGCATATACTTGGTATGTTCATTCATAATTGCATCATCTTCAAAAGGCCAAGCCCAAGAAAACCCATCAATGTCGACTCTAGACCGAGTAGAATAGAGCGAATGAGGATACAAAATTCAAGAATTTCATTGAAATTATTAACCCGCTCAATTATATTTTATGTGATTTTACTGTATATTATAGAAGGCTGTTTTTGCAATTTAAATGTATAATAACACGATGGTAAGCTTATCATTAAGCCAAAGCTTTCTTCTTGGATTGCATTTGATCTCACAGTCTATTTGTCGTATGATATTAAGCGGACGAAGGTGTCAAA
>JAOVVI020011574.1:0-12591 GCA_028571085.2 Nepenthes alata | reverse complement strand
ATATGATGGGTCCGACTAGGGGCGAGCCCATGAGAAAGGCCTACCAGCGGAAAGAAGAGACCCAGGAGGGAGTTGCCTTGCAACACATCTCCACAAGCCCGAGATCCGAGCAACGGCCCAATTGGCTAAGCAATCCTCGTCGGCCCAATCACAATGGCCCGCAATTCTTTTCTTCTACACTGGAATTACTTGCCATAATCAAACAACACAACTCTGGCAAATATTTAGAGAATATTCACTTACATTCACGCTATTGTCTCCAAAATGTCAATGATAGTCGGGGTAAGTTTCTTTCCCCCCATTATCGCATTAAAGTAATAAGAAATCCTCTAGCCAAACTGTTATTGCATTATTTGGTCTCCGTAATATTTGGACAACTCAGCGGCCAACTGTCATCAGCCAAGGAAAGCTACACCGATTGCCTACGCTATAAATATCCCTTCATCCTAATAGAAGGGGACACGCCTAAGCACACAACCAAAAGTTTCACAACAAGCAAACCCTAATAACAATATTGCCACCTTCGTTGAGCATCCCAGTGACCCTCCGACAACTGCAGGGAGAATCACCAACTAGATATAAAGCAATAGAGACTAGATCTGCTTTAGATAAATCAGATATAAAGATTTAACCGACAACTTTATGATTCGTACAATAATTGAATCCTAAAATGTATCAATATATATAACTACGGTTGAAAAAAAGCCATACACTAAGCATTTTGATAATATATATTTGAGAAATTAACCGAAACATATATATATATATATAGCAAAATGATTTGAAAATCTTATTGGTTAAGCTATTGAAAACTTGATATTGATTATTTATTGTTGACTTATTGTATTTCATATCAAATATAAAAATAGTATTTAATTAGAGTGTTCATAAATATGATAGCAAAAATCATCAAAAAAAAAAAAGAAAAAGAAAAGAAGGAGCTCATATTTATGCTCATAAAAAAACTCAGTGTTGCTATTACTGTTCAAACAACACTTTTTTCCTGATAACAAATTTTGGGTGGATTCAGTATTTTTCATAAGGAGGTTAGGAATTTTAATATTTTTAACATAATAATTTGAAAATAATTACAAAAGATTTGTTTATAAAATTAATTAAAATTATATAAAAATAAGTTAGTCATAATGATCAATAAATAACTTTTATAAGATTAATTTAAAATTTTAATAAGATATATAAAAAATTTAAGTATAATTATTAATGTTTATATCAAGCTTTCTTAATTTAGGCAACATATCAATTTAAAATTTACAATTATTAACTTATGAACAAACAATAAATTTTGTATATATTATATATTTTTAACATTTTTGACTAGAAAATTTTGCTTAATTTATACGTTTCTAACAGTAGGGTCAAGTACAGCTATCCACTTCAGAAGACGACATCGCAAAAGCAACGCAGACAAATACTACTCGATCCAGATTTTACCGCCCGAAGACTTTGTTATGATCAACGGAAGAAAAGGAAAAAAAAAAAAAGAGGAGCCGAAAGAAAATTAATTTTTTATTAGATTTTCAAAATCTCTGTCTTTTCCATTCGCCCATGTCTTCCATCAATCTTAAAAAAAGTCTAATCTTATTCCCTTTATTGGGAAAAAATTGTTATTCGCTGACCCATTTCTTATTTTTACTCCGTAATCCAATCCGATTGTGTTTAATGAACAAGACGGTTTACCCAGTTGGTTTTGTTTTTGTTAATATTAGTACTTATTCGACACTATTCTATTGATTTCTGAATTTGCTCGCCCTCCTGTTTTTAGGAAAAAACGTAAATTGTTTCCAATTACGATGATCAAAATTACCAGCTTTTGCTATCTCGTCTTTTTTTCATTTTTGTTTTTGATTTTTGATGTTTTTCCGTTTGACCCTCCAGATGCGAGTAAGTAATTGTACATGTCACTGCACCAAAACTGACAACTCCCCCCTTCATTTAATAAAGTAGAATAGTATGAATCTTTATAGGTTTTGATTTCGTGGGTGATAGAGAGAGGCAGTTTTGCTCCGTGAGAATAATTCATACTATTTTTTGATTATCTAGGAAAAAAAGATAAGAGAGAGAAAGCGAGATATTAATAGTTAGAAATTTAGGAGTATTTGTCTTTTTAAAATTTTTATTCGTTTTCGGGTGGATGATTTTTATGGACGTAGGGTTTTCTTTACCCCACTTTACTCTTGATTTTCTCCCATCTGTTTTCGTGATTTTAGAAGCTGCCTACCAACATTCCTCACTCGGATCTTCGATTTTGCTCGATTTCTTCTTCTGGGTCGGTGAAATTTATTGATTTGTTACGTAGGTCTGTGATTTTTGAGTTGGTATCATGTGAGTTATCGATTTTGTTTGATTATTGTTGTTTAGGGTTTTGGAATTTAACCATTCTGAGAGCGATTTGTTATTTATTTGGACTATTCTTGAGGATATTGAGTTTTCTCTTGCTGAAGGAAGTTCACCTCTCTCCTTGGCAACATATGAATGATGTTCCATACGCAAGGAGCTTCAAAGTACAGTTGCAGTCTTCTTGCTGTGGTTTGTGGTAGCGTTTCTGAAGATAAACAAAGGCTACGCGAAGAAGAGAATCATGAATTAAGATATCCCTTTCCAGAATTAGCATCTTCTGGCCGTTTGGAGGTACATTAATGCTTCCATATTTCTCTGTGTTCTAAATTAGATATAATTTTTCAAGTTCTGAGAAGAAACTTTGTTACTTATGTTACAGTAGTTGAGTTTATTAAGTTCCTCTTTTGATCAATTGCAGGTTCAGAGTCTTACTAGCCCGAGTGTTGATGAGTTTCGTCAAACTGTCGATTCATTAAGGCCGAGTATTGTATATTTGCAAGGACAGCAGCTGCAAAATGATGAAGTTGGGCCTTTGATATGGGGAGGTCTTGACTTGTCTATGGGTGTAGCGGTATCTGAACTCTTCGGTTCTACATTGCCTACTACGGTATGCGATTAATGTCTTGTTTAGTACTTATTTCTAACGTGTGTTGCTTAACATAGAAGATTCACTTTTTCCAAATTAGTTGTTGTTTGGCAAGGCATCATTTGTTGGATGACAGTTGAATTTTGTTTATTTACGATCCATTCTTCTATTGTTTATGTGCAACATTAGAGGCATGGGTTTTTATATTGGCTAGGTTGATGAGAGCGTTGTCATTGTTATATTATGTAGAATTATTCATTCCATGGTACCACTAATTCCATAGAATTATGAGAATGTCATCCCGTGCTGTCACTATGGATGAAAATATCAATATCAGTATCTATCGCAGTTAAATCAGTATTAGCTATATCAATTAAGATATATCAAAGCTAAATTATTTTATTCGAATCGGAACTTGGGAGGCTAATATTCAAAATATTAGAAGATATATCATGATTTTGTTATGGCATTTGAAAATATCGGTATTGAGGGCTCAATGCTGATGGTTATTGGTTGGTACTTCATTCCATGGTGGTCACATACTGCCACACATATGGTGCCTGTTAAATTGTGAACTTAAGAAAAAAAAAGGAGTTTTATTTGTCTTTTGGCTCTCTTCTGAGTGCAGATATGTAAAAATTTGGCACATAATATGATTTTGTTTCTGATGTTTGTGAAGGTCTATTTGGAGATCCCAAGTGGTGAAATGTTGGCGGAGGCATTTCATTCGAAGGTGAGCTAAAGCGGATTGTTGTCATGATAATCATTGATGTGGTTACTTTGTGGATTGTTCTTTGTTATTGAAGATCATATTCCTGTAAAAAGGATGAACATAATTCTGTGGAATTAACATCTATCGTTTATGCAGGGAATCCCTTATGTCATCTTTTGGAAGGATTCATTTTCTCGTTACGAAGCTTCGCATTTCCGTCATGCATTATTTTCAGTTATACAATGGTAATGCTAATGACCTTTTTATTTGAATGAAACAAATATATCATTAATAGAATAGAAGCTTGACAATTCCAACATGCATTATCTTCAGTCATACAGAGGTAATGCTGATGACCCTTCTATTGAATGAATCATCAATATAATATTTTATCTTCAATATGCCCTGTTTATTCATAGCTTGATGCAATATATTTCTGCCAAGTTCTAAACCATTGCTGGATCAGATATATCTCCCAGCCCAGAAATGGCAAAGTGAAGAACTACTTTATGTTTTGTGGTCATTGGATTCATGGCTTCAACCTTATTAGTCGACTACTAAGTACTGAAACTTAGAAGTGGCTAATGGATCCATACCGGACTGATGTACATGTCCTTATTGAGAGTAATTATCCTGGTCTAGATATTCTATGTTTTCTGTCAACTTACAGGCAACCGGGTTCAGAATGTTGCATTTGTGAGGCTAAAAAATCTGCAACAATGCCTTAAGTTCTTATTAAGTGGGCCAACTGCAGTCGGGTTCAGAATGTTGGATTTGCGATGCTATTAACAACTGCAACAACGCTTGAAGTTCTTATTAAATGGGTCAACTATATGAATCGCATTATCCTTAGCTCAATTTTGTGCAACATTCTCTACAAAAGATGCAAATACAATTTTTTTATCACACAACTCTAAAATTTTCTAACATGCTTTCCTTTTTTCCTTAAACATTGAGTAAATCACATTTTCAGCTAGTGATTCATGTTGTATATGTTTTAGGTGATCAAGCCATCTTAAACATCTTTTCTTCATCTCAAACATTTTAGATGTGTTACATGGGTGTGGGCTGCATGGAGATAAATAGATGCAGTTTAAAAATTGCATTAGATATTCTTTAGTTTAAATCTGGTATCAGAACATTGTGTTGTAAGATGTTTAAAAGAACAGTTCATAGCAGATGAGCTGCCTTTAATTCTCCAAAAGTGGACTTGCATGATAAACATGAGAAACATAACGAACCAAAACGTTTGGCTGTTAAAATGTTGTCGTTTGGAAAGTTTTTAGGCTTCATGAAGTATATCATTTGGTAAGTTTTAACTAAGGTGTAAGTGGATCTCTCTCTCTCTCATCTTGTAATGATTGATAAATTCTTGAAAGTACTATTTTGTTAACCTAGAATTTGACCAATAATCCATGAAAGCGGAGATATTAATGAAGGTGGTGGAGCATGGGATTCTGGCAAGTCAGTTGAAATAGAAAAAAAACGGATAGTATTCGAGCGGCAGTGGATGTATGGATGGTGCTAGTCCTACTAGAAGGTGATTGTGTAATTGTCAAAAGCATTTAAAATTCAGTGGAAAAATTTTCCAGAGTACCGTTAGAGCTTTATTTATAGATCAAAATGTTGCATAATTAAGAAACACTAAATATAAAAAATAAGTAAAAAACGTTAAGGTAAATGTGTGGTGCAAGCTTAAAAGATAAAACAAATAAATGAACGCATTTGTAGCAATTTAGGAGTAACACCTACAAAAGCAAATATTGCCTGAAGGAAGTTTAAAATGGTTTCTATTTTTCGTTTTTTATATAAGTCAACTAACACACAGAGGATAAGTGATTTTGCTGTGAGTGGAGGTAATATGGTAGCTGAAAGTGGGGAGGCTTGCCTACAAACTGGAATGAATTTGCTGAAAAGAATTTGAATATACTTCACCTTTTGGGGGATTTTGCTCGAAACTATGAAAGAAGATTCATATAGCCTGTCTCACAAAGTGGGAGTTAAGGCTACATTGTGTTCTAGGTGTTTAATGGATGTTATGGATCTCCCTTTCTCTCCTGCTTTTCATGTTTGTCTATTTGTCTTTCTATCTGATCTAGTGGATCCAAGCAGATGTGATTGGTTGGATATCTATTTTTTTGTCTATAGATGCATCCATCTATATATGTATATGTAACTATCATTTTCAATATGTATCGGTATCGGGGCCCCCGATACCGATTTTTCTTGATATCGTGATAGTATCGTGATATAAGCCCATATTCAAAATATCAACCTATACGACTTTATCAATTTATGATTTTTAGAAAAATGTTTTCCTTCCGATATATCCGGTACTGATATGTATTGTCCAATATATCTTATATTGATATGGTTGCGACCGATACGGATGCCGATACTGATATCGATATTTTCATCCATAATCTTTTTATATAAACCTGATAATTTAGAAAAAGCACAATGCAGAATAAACTCCATTTTCCCTTGTGCAAGCAAATAAGATTCTCAATCCAAGAATAATTATGTTGAAGATGTGTGCTGAGGTTCATTGGAAGGTCTGTTTTTTTGTTGTCAGCTGATTTTTTTCCTTCCACCATACACGGGGTTGGGGTTTTCCTTAGCACTGATAAAGGAAGCATGGGATATTGATCTTTCTCTCTCGAGTGGTTGTCTCTGACAAATGTTTTATTTATAGAGAACAGTTGGTTTCTCTTGAATCATGTATTTAGATGAGGGATGTATACGCTTCGTGGCGTTTGTATGTCGATCAAAGAGAAAATAACCAGTGTCATAAACGTGAAAAAGCTGTTACATGATTCTTGTTTTTGCTGATTGCAGTTCATCCTGCCATACTTCAGATGCTTTCCTGCTCGCACACGCATCCTTCAAATTGTACTGCCAGAAATCTGGTGGTAAACTGGGGCCATGCCTTCTCGGGGACCCTCCCTGCATCGATGTTGCCTTACCTGAGATAGATGCTGAACAAGATGAAGATAGCTCTGACAATAATCTTTCTGCTGTAAAGATCCATGATGATGATGTTAGGATGAGATTTCTAGTTTGTGGAAAGCCCTGCACTCTGGTGAGTTCAGATGAACTTCTATTTCCTAGATATGTTTATGAGGGTGGCTGTGAGCTTATGGTTATGGATTTTCTTTCTTTTTCTTTTTATTTTTGGGGGTTTCAGGATGATTATTTGTTAGAATGTTTGAAGGATGGCCTTGATGCCCTTTTGAGAATTGAGGTAATTGAGTAGTTCATTTTCTTCAATTTATGTTCTCATTCTACTTGGATTAGTCTAAGTAATACTATATTCATGAACAAACATACCTATGGTAGTTGTCAATAAGCCAAATTGAAGCTATCAATGATTCATTAATTCATAGTAACAGTGATCCTTTAACTTACTAACAATATAACTAGCTTGATTTGTCTTTATATTAATTATGTACAAAGGATAAATATCGTTAGATTATTGGGAACATTAGACGGTAATTTAAATATTAATAAGAGTTCCAAATTTCTAGATTCTCATATCAAGTGACATTACTGTTTTTTTTTAATATGTGAAAATAAGTCATATCTGGGAATTAAAAGCTCACATAGAATATCTACATAATTTTTATGAAAAGGGGAAAAAAAGAATGATTAAAATTTTAAATCCAAATCCCTCAAACTATATTAAAAACTCTATTCAAATTCGGCCAATATGTACTATACAAATATATAAAACAATGTTTCTTCTTCACTCTCCTAAAAACTTGTATATATACAAGATTATAAAACTGGAAAAATCCTTCTATATCACAAGTGAAAAATTCAGTCGAAAGTTGGAAATTTTAAAAGAGAGATTTAAGCAGATTTTTTAGATTTTATGTTTTCCTTGAAAAGTTTTCTAGAACTCAACAGACTTTTTGCATAATGATGTTCATATTTCCATCAATCGTGGATTTGTCGCCCCTCCTATGCAATGATGGAAATGTACTTTCTCTTTTAATGGATAATTATATGCTTTGTTTTCATGATCATCCTTCAGTTCTCATCTTTTCTGTATTCATCTGTGCATTTCAGCTTCGTGGGAGCAAGCTTCAAAACCGGTTCAGGTATGCGGCAAATAGATGCAATCAGACATATTTATCCCTGTATCTAAAAATGTCGCCAGTGTGCATGTGGGTTAGTTTGGTATTGAAGCTGTTCTGTTTATGTGTTAATTGGGTTTATTTTGGGTTTACGTTGGCAATAATAGCAAACTTTCATAGTCATGCCAAGTAACTAACTCTGCAGTTGGCTTTACATAACAAAAGTACTTACTAGATGTGTCATTCCGAAGAACCGCTTTCAATTTCCTCTTCTTTATAACTGAAAAAGAGAATTGCTTTGCAAAGTTGGCTAGTAATCTATGTTATGGTGGATATGCGTTAATTGAAAATGTTGTTTTGAATAAAAATAAGTAGAATTGTTCTTAAAGTAGTGCTAAACTGGAGGTAAGTTATTTGGAAAATGGATCGGATTTTGGTGCTTTCAAGTTACAAAATTTTCTATTGGTGGGATTGTCACTTTCTCTTAGTAACTTCGAGCTATAATTTGAATTGAGTTATGGGCTTACGGCTCTTCTCAGGCATTACCATCTTGAACTAAAAGCTTCAACCGGGGAAGACCAAGGAGCGAGTTGAACCCTGTTAGCCTGCATGCATTTGTGGGTCTACTCGTATGAGTTGGATACCATCTTCATCAAAAAGCCTAAGATATTGTGTTATGGGCCAAGTATCTTATAAGTTACTTCAACATCTCTTGATTCTTCAACGCGAAACTTTTAAAGTCTTTGTTTATTAGACATCATCTAAAATCCTTAGCTATTGTATTGTGGCCAATGTATCATATAAGTTCAACATCTCTTAATTCTTCAACGTGGGACTTTTAAATTCTTTGACTCACGCATGTTCTATGAATCTCCCCCTCATGCGTGAGTCTAATCCACATGGAACATCCCCCTTGAACACCAACTGCACAACATCATACCGCTTGTACCCTCATGGGCCCACCTGTGCTTGCGCCCCATGCACACCTATGTGCACAAGTGTGTTTTTACTTGGATGTGTTGGACAACATCACGTTCATCAAAACTCAATTATTTTCAAGTTTTGAATGTCAAAATGTTGTAGAAATGACACCTAAAAGCACGGACACTGACACGGCACAATACCGACACATTGACTTGCTATTTTTCTAAAAATGAAGACATGATACGTTGGGGACATTTTAACCACAATCATAGTTTATTTTTTTTTAAATTAATAAATAACACTAATTTGTACTAGGTTAGTAATTAATATGTATACTTTTTTATTTCTTCACAAAAAAAAAATTCGTAGGAACGAATACAATTAAACTAAGAAAAATAAGTTATACTATAATATTTTTAACAAGTTATTATAGTATAACAAGAATATTGATATAACCTAATAAATTAAGGTTTACACTTTGTAAGTTCCCAAAGATACAGAATATTAGCAAAAATTCTGGACAAAAATGTGCCAAAACATTTTCAAACATGTCCTAAACATGTCTGAACTTGTCAGAGCATGTCAAAATTTAAAAATTTTAAAAAATTTGGACATGTGTCGTTACTTTTGGAGAGTGTCAGTGTCTAATACATGTTAGGCACCGGTACTTTTATACCTGGGATAGGGTCCGTGTTTTTCTTAGATGCTGCCTACAAGTGGACTTGCATGGCTCTATGCTGCTTGGGCAGCTCTGCAATGTCCCTCCAACATGTGAAAATCTATTAGTGATAATGTTTTTATTAATGAACCCTGAGAATCTAGGTCAATCTTTGAATCTTTTAAAGTAGTATTATTAAGATCTGACAACTGACCAACGCTTTCTTTGTAATGCTGTTCAGTGCTCCTCCACCACCACTTCAAGCAGGGACATTCTCCCGTGGTGTTGTAACCATGCGATGTGATATATCAACTGCAAATGCTGCTCATCTCTCTCTTCTTGTTTCTGGCAGTGCACAAACTTGCTTTGATGATCAGGTAATCTCAAACTCACCACCTGCCCCAACACTATTCTTTGTTCGAGACTTGGTTGTCATGCATTTAATTTTTTGTACCGATGGAATTTCAGCTCTTGGAGAATCATATAAAGAAGGAGGTGATTGAAAATAGTCAGCTAGTTCACGCCGTCCCAACCTTAGAAGAAAATAAATTCCCATTGTCTGAGCCTCGCAAATCTGCTTCTGTTGCTTGTGGGGCAGCAGTATTTGAAGTGTGCATGAAACTCCCTTCATGGGCATTGCAGGTCCACTCTTGATAAAAGTATCTGGCTAATTCTTCATATTTTCACTTTAATTTATTTGGAGTGCTATAGACCTTGATAATTGTTTCTGTGAGTGCTTTTTTGAAAATATAATATCTGGGCGGTAAACCTTATTGTGGAGAATAAAATCTCTTATTGGTCACCACTGAGTACTTGAAAAATAGCTCTTAAAGTGACTGCTAAATAATTTATTTTGTTTTAGTGGGAAATATTTTTAATCCATTATTGTAGAAAATGTTTTAGAACTTAGCCTTTGAAGCTCTGACTCACTTTGATGATGAGAAACAATGTTTTTAGGGATTTTCTAAGAAATTTTGCACATGACTGTTTGCTCGAGCATCTTAAAGAATGTTGGCAGGGAATATTATTTATTTCCAAATTGTTTCAAAAGTCGCTGCTTGTATTCACCATTCCCGCATGGTTTTAGATGGAATGTGTTGAGGCACTTAAATATGGCCATTTACTTGAAGTGCAATTTTATTTGTATTTATTAGATGAGCTGTATTAGATACACACTCTCTAGCCAACCTTAAGACGAGCTGTTATGGTCTTTCCAGTGGAGAGACTTCCATGTCCATTCAACGGTTATGATTAAAAGTTAGGTGAATGAATGGATGAGACTAAATAGTCATTTAAATTATTTAATATAATTTTCACTACCCGTCCATACAACTTCTAATCTTCATCGTTGGTTGGATATGGGAGCCTTCTCACTGGGAAAACCATAACGGCACTCTCTTAAGACACCCTGGAGGATGTGTTGCAGTATCCGAAAATATCGATATCGGAGGTCTTGATACTAATACATATCGGCTGATATTTATTCTGTTGATTCTAACAGCATTCATGTTTCTTGTGGATGTACTTTCAGGTGTTGAGGCAGCTAGCACCTGAGACTTCTTACCGTGGTTTAGTTGCACTTGGCATTGCCAGCATTCAGGGCATGGCTGTTGCTTCATTTGAGAAAGATGATGCCAATCGTCTACTCTTCTTCTGCACGAGTCAGGGGAAAGATTTTGATTTGCAAAATGCTTATGTTACCAATCCACCCAGCTGGTTGAGACCACCTGCTGCTAGGCGAAAGAGGTCTGAACTGGATCAAGGGTCTAGCCCTTGCTCAACCAACTATGGAAGGCCCGAGAATCAATCTGCTGGGAAAACAGCACGCGTCGAGGTTCAACAATCAACATTATGGAATGGGGTTTGGACACCTGTTGTACCCACTCGACAGAAGTCACGAGTTGCAGCTATGAGGCCCATACCGCATACCCATGTTCGTAAAATGATGCCCTTTAAGGTAGGTGAGTTGGATGGTCACGAAGGAGGCCAAATGAAGATCAATATGTCATCATTTCCCTCAACGAAGCAAACTGTCTTGGGAACAAATCCTGCTTCATATCGGAAATCTTCATCAAACTCTTATCAAGCTAAGCAGATTATATCCTTAAACCCGATACCTCTGAAGAAACATGGTTGTGGAAGGGCACTGATACAATTATGCTCTGAGGTGAGTTTCATGACACTTTAATTTTAACATCTTTTGTAGGAGAGAAGGGGGTTGTGATATGATTGAAAATATCTGTATTTGAATCGGTCATGGTTATATTGGATGATATGTATTCGTATTAGATATATTAGCCATTATGCTGGCCAAATATTGTGTATAACGATCGATATATCGCTATTACGGTAACATATTGTGATATTATCGCGTTATATTAGATGATATATTGGCCAAATATTGGATATATTGGCCAATATATCACGATATATCGCCGATGTAATAACATATCACAATATTATCATGTTATTGGAAATATTGGTATTGGGGCACCGTGATAAATGTTAGATTATATTCCTTGAGAATCGCCCTTGTTTTTCTTTCTTGTTTCTGCAAGTTCCATAAAAACTGTGGAAGATCTTCATTAGAACAGATTTGTAGCATCCTTGCATTAATATGATAGATTTTCTAGAGCACTTTGAGTTGCAATTGAGAATTATGATTTTACACATTTTGCTCATTTAAAGTTTCATCTTTTATCTTATGTGAACCTCGAATTGAAAATTTGGAACTCCATTTGTGCAATAAATTCACTATACTATACCAAACCCAAAAAAAGGGCACAATGAACAAGGCTTCCATAACATAGCTTAGGAAGAGTCAAATGTACATAGCTTACTGTTTCACTGTAAAAAGATATTTCCTGTTGTGTAATTTCATTGTTGTGTCATAGCTCACCCTCCATATGCTATTCCAGATGATCGTGACCTTGTGAAAATCCAAAAATGACTTTTGATTCCAATGTTTTGACACCATGCCTTCACCATTATAAGACTGACTGATCAAAACAATAGCTGCGACTGATGTCTCACTTTAGGAGACTTTTGTTTATCTTTTATATTGAAATATTATTTATTTATTTATTATTTTTGGAAACTTGGAATTGTATACCCTAGCCAATGGATGATGGTCCTTTCTTGTTCCATGAATAACATACTGGGTTGCCTTTTAGCAGACATTTCTTAATAAGTGTAATTATCTCCAGGAGGAGTTTTTGAAGGATGTGATGCACTTTCTAATCCTCCGTGGACACACTCGTCTAATTCCTCAAGG
>JAOVVI020011573.1:0-11535 GCA_028571085.2 Nepenthes alata | reverse complement strand
CCAATCCTCCGACTCCGTGAACCGGAAGATCAGCCTCGCCGCCTTGGCATCGAAAGAACCATTGTAAAGGCTAGCAAAAATGCACAGAGAAACTAAATAACGCCCGGCGTTGGGATGAAGCCGCGCCACCAGAACGCCCAGCGCGTCCACCAGCGCATACAGCGTACAGGGCATCGGGTAGCGGAGCACGCCCCTCAAGTGGTGCTCGTACACTGTGACGAAGCCCGCTGGGGGAGCGCTGACCCTATCCAATGCTTCTGGGATGCGATACTCCCAATCACTAGGAACTCCATAGTCAACAACCAGGGCAGCAATGGAGCCTGCAGACAGAACGGACGCAGTATTGTGGACACCGTGGTGACTCAACCGGGGAACATGGGAAGAAGAAGAGCTCTCTCTCTTTTTCACCATCTCTCATTCTCAGACGACAAGGGTGCGTTACAAAAAAAAATTTTGACAGGAACGGTTACCCACATTGGTTGGTTTAAATAGCCAGCAAAAGACCGACTGGCGGGAAACCGAAAAGGCTGGAAACCGAAGCGTCACCCACTAATGGTAACAGAGACACGTGCCCGCCTCCCAACACTCCGCAGGATTTGGAATCGTTCGCAATCAAGGCCAGGTGCCAGATTGGCGAGTGCATTGCCTCAGCCGCCTGACAAGGGCCCACGCTGGCCTGTCAGCATTAAATGCAGGCTCACAATAGTGAAGCCCACAAGGAGGCGCACGATAGCAAAGAACCGAAGAAGCCTATCATGAAAGGAGGAATCAAGAAAATATAACGAGGCAACGAAGTGACAAATTTTATTCCTTCAACAGACTCTGTTACAAAAAAAGAGAAAAAGAAAAAAAAGAAGGAACAGAGAAGTGCGGCGACAGAAGCCACGGCCAGTCAGCCATCCCAGTGGCCAGTAGAAGAACTGGGGACGTGATAGTCCACCAGCTGGCCACGTGTTCGGGCGCGAAAGTTGCGGGGATTCAGGACGCCCACACGAAAACTCAGCTCCTCCGGCGAGGCAAGCCTCCGGCAAAGCCTGAGTGCGTCAAGATAGCTCCTCTCCAGAGCAGGATTTACTCCTTCCGGCCGAAGCCTTTCCCTCAGCTCTGTCTGAAGTTCGGCAACCTCAGCGCAATGTACCTCCTTCAGCTGCTCGATCTCGGCCTCGAGGGACAGAACGCGGGCCTGGGCCCCCACATTGGCGCAAACGAGGCGCGTAGCCCTGGCCTCCGACTCAGCCCAAGCACTCTCTAGATGCGCAACGCGAGCCCTTAACCACGACGCCTCAGCAGCAACTACCCCAACGCGCGGCTCAACCCTTTCACAACCCGGAGGTGCACTCTGATTCTGATAAGGACCCACGACCGTGGACTCGGAGCGAGCCCCTCTTGAAGTGCCGGCCCCCGAGGTCTCGGAAGCATGCGAGCCATACTCGGACTCGTCAGAGGAGCACCCCGAGTCGTTAGAGGAATTCTCCATCAGTGTTTGCAACCAGAAGACACACGCAGAGAGAGCAGAAGTTGGTAGCAAGCGTGCAGGCGTTGGGGAATGCAAGGTCCCAGGAGGAAACGACGCGTATAAATAGACAAATTTCCCCTGATAAGGGAACAGCCCTGAAAGGGCGCGAAGCGCCAGAGTTCAACCAACGAAGACCTTCCACGTGGAAAGTCCATAAAGACTCGCGCATTTCAAAGATGGAACGACGCGACACTATGCCAATGCAGGTATTAACTACACCAGTCACGCCAAAGGATGAAACCGCCAGCAGTGACTCCTCGAACAAAGCGTCCAACGACAAAAAAGAAGCATGCATAGATAAAAGAGAAAGAATGAAGGCAGAAGAGGCTACTTCTTCCATTAATCGAATGCTTTCATACAAAGTACAATATCTACGGCGATAAGGCTGCGAGAAAGACAAAGAAGGACGACGGCGCGAGGCCCCTTATGCTCCCTTTCCATGCCCCAGATGAGCTCGGAGAACGCGATCTACATGAGGTCCACGCGGCTGGAGCCGTCGGTGGTTCGCCGAGCGGACTGGTTTGGAGGCGAGGAGCACCCCCTGGTGGAGGTCGCCGAAACGCCGTCCACCAGGGTGGGGTCATCACCAAGGCCAGGCAAGCCCTTAGAGGTGATGGGAGAAAACCTCCTCGCTCCCTCGCTGGGTTCCTGGCCCCAAGATCCCTCCATGGTTGGCGCTCTAGCCTGGCGCGTGGGAAGAGCACCTGCGAAAGCCCCTGCTGACAGGTGAACATACCCGCAGGGATTCCGCCAAGACTCTACCCCACGTTCAGACGAGCTGCAACCTGGATGGGGTGTACGACGACGGCAAAATGGCCAAGCCATTCTCATTAGCATGAGAAACAAATTACAACACCGAGATTGCCACGGTCTCCACCAAGAGCCTCAAACGTCCAGACAGTCCACCCGATTCCTTCGCGGATTCTCGCCATGAACGGGACAAGCCTGGGTCTCCACATCCCTCTTCTCAAAAGCAGTCAAGCGGGCATATTCCGATTAACAAGGGAGCCCCCTATTTATAGGGCAGATGAGTCTCGCTCACCCCCCTTAATCGACGGTGAGAGATAATCCATCAGGCATCCCTCTCGAGACTGGAAAGGCCCCTGGGCGAACACGACCCAAGGCGCGTGAATCTCGCTAAGCAGCACGACGAGTCATGTCGATGTCAGAAAAGCCTGCACAGCCTCCTAGGGAAGGCGCGAGTCTAGGAAATGACAAAAGGTGACGCTGTGGCACGAAGAAGGCCGAGAAGTCCTGGAATGGGCGCAAGAGACATGCCAGGCCCGACCGCTGGCCGGCCCAGGCATGGGGCGCTAGTGTTGGGTCCCATGTCCTGGCCCATGAAGAATTTTGAGTCCCAAAAGGTGGGTAGCCAGGCTCACGCGAAACGGAAGGCCTAGCCTAGCAACCAAAACACATGAAAGAGCAACGCTGACAGAGAACAACGGGACTCTGCAACGTATTTAATGCGCCGCTGAGAGGAACGCGTGAGCCAGCGAATGGGAGAGTAGCAGGCGCGGCGGCAGCGGCTCACGCAACCACCTGTAGGTGGCCAGCCAATCCCCGTTCCAGGGAAAACCAGGCGTGGCCGGCAATGTCAGTAAGCCTGCTAACTGCAGCGAAACGGTCGCCGGCATGACTGGCGGTCCACGACAGCGACCAGCGGTGAAGGAGCCCACACACCGGACGCCTTGACGCCCAGAGTCCGAAGGGATGAAGCCTAGAAGAGCTCCCGCATCCCACAGAGAGAGGGATCCTTCTTCTGGCTCTCCGATCGGACTTCGAATCCTTGGTCCTCTAATTGAGATCCTCAATTGCAATTTGGGACGAGTTCACAAAGAAACAAGAGCTGGAACTGAGGAGTGTCTCACTTCCATTGGCAATAGCTAGCTCGTTTCCTCACCCCAACGTCTTCTCAGACTCAGGGGAAGTTAGCCACCCGCTGCGGTGCATCAAGGGAGCCAGGCCTCCCACCACCTACTCATTGTATTCTTCACACCATCATTCACGCATCTCCTACGCTTCTACAGCATTCAATCGCGCACCTCTTGTAGCGTGCACCGTTTCCGTTCATTGCAGGAATTTTTTGTCTTGAGCGTCGGAGCGACCTCGGTAGGAGAAATCCTGCCAGACCCCTGACCTCTTATTTATTATTTGTGTTGTGCAGGTCCAGGTTCATAAAGACGGAGACCAAACCCTTCGCCTGACGCCGTCGTGTGCTAAGGAATCCGAAGGCTCCCTAATCTATACGGTAACCACGGACTCGAGACGTAACAAGACCTTTTGTGATTTTATCATTTTTGATAATTGTGGCATATTCTAATATATTTTATCAATATTGTTGCATCAACGAATCCTTACTTTGATTAGAATTAGGATTAGGATCCAACAGTAACACCAAGTACTACTTGTACGGAAAATAAAGGGAGACTACGAGGATAAAAAGAAAGTGAGAGGACGAGGACTGATGCGCAGAGAAGTTTTTACGTGAAAAATCTTCTTTTGAATGATAAGGTAAAATCACATAACTTTAATTCGATAATTACTTTCACTATCTTGTGTTTGGTTATAAAAAGATTACAGGATGAGCTCAAGTACGAGAGATTGAGGACTTAATGTATGGAAACTCAAGGAGTTACTCTTACAATACGAGCCCTTCTCTCTTTCTCTCTATTACCGTTAGCAAGAGTAAATATTAGGATCATTTGTTTAGTAAACAACTAATATATTTATAGTGGTTGAACTTTCCATGAGAGCAGCCCATGCGGCATTGGCGTGTGTACAAAACGCTGCCACCAACTTTGTAGGTCTCTTTTGCCTTGTTAGGAAGGTTGCGTGCAAGCTGCCTTATGTGACATTCCTTCTACAGGGCCGCGTGTTCTGTTGGTCATCATTCCTTTTGCAATCTGACAGATCAGCTACTAAATTTCTGACACATCAATTCTGTAGGTGATGCGGCACCCGAGGCCCATGTTGAGTCCACGGGTCTTAGTAGACTCTGAGTCCACTGTGCTACGTGGGTAGGCTTTGGAACCTGAACCTCTTAGGTCTCTTTGGACCTGCTGGGTCTCTGTGATATTAGGGCCCAATTCCTAAAAAATGGATCCTAGAGTGGGCCTTGGGTATCCAGTACCCATCACTAACCCCCATGCCAAAGGGTCTAAATACTTTGGCCCTTCAGTATGTCCAGCGGCCGTGAACGAGTCTCATGTGAAGGTTTCTTTCATGAAAATCTGCTTGTGCCCTTGGCTCTTGCATATGTCCGTGGATATGGTAGGAACCAAAAGCCTCGGGACACACGACCAAAATGCCCAAGAGGTTGCTGAAGTTTGCACTTTGCCAAAAACGTTTGAGGAAATTCTCGGTTTACAGATTGAACAAAGCGCTCAAGGACTTGTTGGGCTTTAAGCACTGCTAGGCTTTCATAAGTGATCGCGGTCTTTGTGCACTTGCCCGAGATCTAAAGATGTCCTTGGATAATGTAGGCTTTTATGAGAGTGCATCCGAGTACTTTAAGACACGTTTGAGTTTGAGAATTTGCTCATGATCCGAGAGTTTGGCATGCGTCACTGTTTCTTCCATCAAAGCGCATTAAACGTGCAATTAATGAGATTGACGTTGCCTTGGAAACGAAAAGCCCACTATCTCTGGCAGCGTATGGGTGATTGACGCGTGACAAGTGTAATGATGGGCGTGCCTTTCAGCCCTTTCAACCATTTCAAATATGATTTCCAGCCTTCATTTTCTTTTGCGCAACCCTAAAACTTCCTTTCTGGAACCCTTAGCTGCCATTTTCTCATGCACTTCTCCTCTCACTTCTTTCATGCATTTTCTCCAACTTTCATGGCCCATGGTGTTAAGGAAATAGCATCTTCCTTATCGCTGGCTAGTCTCGATACCATACGCACGAAGTATGACATTCCAGATTCCATGGCGACAATGGTCTCCAAGCCTAGTGACAGAGCGTGTAGCCCACCGAATAGGTTTATTGCTGTCTATGAAGTCCACCTCAAGGGTGGGATTCGCTTCCCTGTACCCATGGAGCTCTATGTCATTATGAGGACCCCTGGAGTATCGTTCATGAGGCTACATCCCAATGTTATCAAATATCTTGTTTCGCTCTGTGTTTTTGCACGTTGCCACCACAAGTATCTTGCACGTTTGCTACGGTGAAAGTTATGTTTTGCTTCACTTATAACCTAAACTGGATTGTTATGACGCCGCGTCCTGATTCACTGTTATGAGTGGCGGGAATTCCGATTCAACCAAGAGGTGAAAAGGGAAGTTTTTATTTTTATCGGTTTGAGAAAATTGTGCCTTTGACAACATTTTGGGGAATGTGGTTGAGTAGCACTACTCATATGCCTCCAAGGAGAAGAGGGATGTTGCCAATGTGGCCGTAGACTTAGTGATGGCCAACCTTAGTGATTTTAAGAAGGTCAAGTGGGGGTCTCAGGCTGAGAACTCTGGTGCTACTGCTACTTCTCAGAAGAAGAAGAAGAAGAAGAAGAAAAAGAAGAAGAAGAAGTTGAGGAGAAAAGAGGGGACTCTGAGGAGCCGCCAAAGAAGAGCCACCAGACTAAAGCCTAAAAGCGTTCGGTGACCACTGTTGCGAGCTCCTTGTCTGATGATGACGACGCTGTGATAACGCCTCTCTTCAAGAGGTCGAGACCACCGCAAATAGCCTTTGTCTGAGACTCTGCCGGTGTTGGACCTTCAGCCTCTACTGAATCACCCAGGCAACCTTCTGAGCTTGTGTGTCGGCTTGCAGACCCGCCTATCACCCTGCCCGTCCTCAACGAGCCGGTTCCTAACATTCCTTCTAGATTCCCTGGTGAGGTCTCGGACTGGATGGATACTCCATCCGAGGACACCATCACGGAGTAGGTGCAAGGAAAGTTGAGGTGACGTGGAGCAATGAAGTAGTGATGACGACGACGACAACTGCTGACATTGTCGAGGTCATGGAGAGTCAGGCTGTTGAGCTGCCTGCTGTGGAGCCTGCTGCAGAGCCTACTGAGCTCCCTTACCTATCAATTCAAATCTACAGTCTAGTGATAATGCCAATCGTGACCTATAAGGACCCTCTGGCCGAGGCCAGGGCTGAGGTTTCTGTAGTGCAGAAGGCCGCGACTACAGAACCTGTGGAGCCAGAAGCTCCCAGAGAGCAAAGCACTTCCGAGAGTTCCTTCGGGACCAAGGTATTCCTCTATCCCCTTTCTGACTTTGCCTCATCTTATTGATGTCCTACTGACGTACCTTGTCTTTGAAGCTTCAAGATATGGTGACAACCTTGACGTGATCATCAGCGAGGCTGCCTAGGCTTACGCAAAGCTCAAAGCTTCCAGGTTCTTGGGAGAACGCACCCAGAGTTTAGAGCTCAAGCTTGCCGAGACTGAGGGCCGCATTTCTTCCCTAGAGGGCTAGCTCAAGGAGCAAGAGAGGCTGCATGTCGTCCTCCGAGGGAGGAATCTCTTGCTAGAATAGGAGCTCAGGACTTCGTTGAAGCCCAAAGACATTGCTCTGGCCCTCGAGCGTAAGTATTGGGAAGCCATTGATATGTGCAGCCGGATCATGAAGTTCTTGGTCCCGAGGTTCCTTGCTGCTCTCCTTAATTTGAGAAACTTTAGCACCCAACGCGAGGATGACTTGATCGGCCTCTCACCACGCTAGAGGTCTTCCACGTCTTCACAGTCAGGGTTGTACGACAGGCCAGGGTCCTCTGGAAAGCTAGGGCTCGGAGCAATCAAGACCTTCAGCTTCATAATTTGTTTTGTTGTACACACGTTTTTTTTGCATGTATGTACACTGTTGTATACTTATTTTTTCTATGAATAAAATTCAAATCGTTTAAGTATAAACGTCCTGTTTATCTTCTTGGACTTCATGAGCACTTGGTTCCCTCACGGCATGCTGTTAAAAAACTTAGTCTTACATTAGCTTAATGTCTGAACCTTTTGACTGTCTTAGACTGAAGATGATACCTCTAGGGTCGCCACATGCTTACCGTTTTAAGCCCCCTAAGTTTTTAGTTCAACCTCTAGGATTGCTTGGTTTCGTGCCAAATTTTAAGTCTGACCTCTTGGCCCGCTCATCCTTGGACAAGTTTTAATACGGCCTCTTGGGCCACTCGGTACATTGCTGAGTACAAATTTTGGTGAGAACTCGGCATACTGTGCCCGAGCTACCCAAAAGGTCGGGTAAAAACTCGGCTACTAAAACCACTTAGTGGGATACAAAATGATAATTTAGATGAAAATTGTTACTTTATTAATGAAACGGGATACAAGCACATAGTACAAACAATATACCTGTGCATTTTACAACTTTATTGATAATACTTTTTGAGGTGAGCAGTGTTCCATGCACGTGGGACAAGCCTTTCCTCCTGGGTACGTAGCTTGTATGCCCTATTTTGTAGGCTGGTTGAGACCAGGAATGGTCCTTTTCAAATTGGGGAGAGTTTATTCCGGTCGGTATTTTTTTTGGTGGCCTTAGTACTTCTCACCATTAAGTCCCCTACCTCAAACTTGTGCACTTCCACCTCATTATTGTAATACCGGGTAATCATTTGCTGGTAAGCCGCAGTCGATAGTCTTGTAGTGTCTCAAACTTCTTCAAGAAGGTCAAGGTTCTCTCAGAGTCTCTGTACATTATTGAGTGGATTAAAACTTTTCACACGGAGGTTTGGCATCCCGACTTTCACTGGAATGACCGCCTTGACCCCATAACACAGACTAAAATGAGTTTCTCGTGTTGGCCCCCTCAGAGCTATCTGTAAGACAATATCACTGACGGCAGCTCTTCAACCCATGAGACTCCAGTGTGTTCCAACTTTGTTTTTAGTCCATATAGTATTGTATGGTTTATAACCTCAACCTGATCGTTGCACTACGGGTACGCAACCGATGTATGTAACAACCTTACTCTTAAGTTAGTACAATACTTGGTGAACCTTTTTTCAGAGAATTGAGTCATATTATCAGTCACAATACATTTGGGGATCCCAAACCTACACACGATGTTCTGCCAGATAAAATCTATTGTGTTTAGCTCAGTTATCTGAGCCAATAGCACTTTCTCAACCCACTTTTTGAAGTAGTTAATTCCGTCGATTAAGAACATTCTTTGTCCGGATGCTATCGGAAGTTGTCCAAGTATGTCTAGCCCCCACTGCGTGAAGGGTCAAGGTGATTATAGAGCTCTAAGTTCTGTATGCGACTAGTGGGAAAGGCTTCCATGGATTTGACAATTCTCACATTTTCATACGAAATCCATGGCATCATACTTCATGGTTGGCCAGCAGTACCCTTACTTTATTAGCTTGAATGCAACATTCTTGCCCCGAATATGGGATCTACAAATCCCGAGGTGTACCTCTCCGAGGGCGTAATCAGCATTTTTTGGGGTAAGGCATCTCAGGTAGGGGGTAGAGAATCCTCGACGATATAGTCGGCCATCCATGATAGTATATCACCCTGCCATTTTCTTCACCTTCCTGTCCTCTACTGCGTCCTCAGGTAGTGTCCCATCAGACAAGTACCTTAGGCAATGGGTCATCCAATTATTTACTTCAGATATTTGCATCACTTCTATCTCAAAAGTTTTTACACTGGGTTTGCTGAGGACCTCACGCATTCCTCGGGCATACTGCTATGGGTCTCCCAAGGCTGTCACTTTTTCCAGCTGGTCAGTCCTTTCGTTCTCCTCCCGCAAAATGTGGACCATTTCTACCATATCAAAGGCTGACATAAGCTCTCAAACGTTCGAGAGGTATTTGGACAGTTGTGGGTTATGGGTTGTTGGCTTTGAAGTTTCCACGGACTTGATTGACAACAAGCAAGGAATTGCTGTAGGCAATCAAGTCCTTGGCAAAGCACTCCTTTGCCAATCGCAATCCTGCAAGTAGGGCCTTATACTCCGTCGCGTTGTTGGTTGTTGGGAATTCGAGTACCAATGAATATTTTATCTCTAATCTTTCAGGCATCCTCAGCATAACGCCAGCTACATAACCATCCTTTATTGATGAGTCATCCACATGCAGAGTCTATATTGTTAGGCTATGTAAGTCCTCAGCGTCACAAGTGTCCAAGGAGTCCTGGCTTGCTATCATGATTTTGAGGATAAAGTCCGCCAGAGCCTGACCTTTTAAGGCAGGCCGTAGACAAAACTCTATGTGTTACGACCTAGATTTTTGAACAAAAAAAATTTTAGTCATCAAGTCCTTATAATTCGGTCAACGTTAGTTGACCAAAAAATATAATAAGAAAAGTAAATCAGCTTTAGGATGAAATCAAGTTCGGCCATTGCATGATGAAAAGGGGTCCGAATTTTCTTGATGAAAAAGAAGTCCGGATTTTCTTGATGAAAAAAAAGTACGGATTTTCTTGATGAAAATCTAGTCCGGATTTCATTGATAAAAATCCAGTCTGAATTTTCTTGATGAAAAGAATTCCATATTTTCTTGATGAAAAGATGTCTGGAATATTTCTTGATGAAAAGAAGTCTAGAATATTTCTTGATGAAAAAAAGTTCGAAATATTTCTTGATAAAAATCTAGTCCGAATTTCCTAGATGAAAAGAAGTCCAGAATATTCATTGATGAAAAGAAGTCCGGATTTTCTTTATAAAAATGGAGTCCGGCGTTTCTTTGATGAGAATCAAGTCCAGCCAAGTAAGGCTGAAATGGCTTTGTGTTTGGTAAGGCCGAAGTAGAATTGTGGGAGAAGAAAGCTGAAGTTAATGATGATATTGAGGCCGAAGTTGATGTTGATGAAGGAGTTGGAGTGATAATGTTAGAAAAGCTTAACCGGTCAAGAAAAATAAATGAGGAAATACTTTGGGAATACACGGCCATAAATAATCTAGTTAATCACAAAATTTTTTAAAAATATAAAGTCATAAATGATAACCTTGGGAAACGTAGAGCCATAAATGATGATCACCAGATCCAATGGCTATAAATAAGGACTAGAGAAGTATAAAAAAAATACACACAATAAAGTTTCTAGTAAATGAAGGCCAAAAGATCAAGGAAAAGTAGAAGAAACCGAGGCAAGAGTACTCACCCTGTTTTAAAGTTTATGATTTTGCATGTTTGTAATACGAGTAAATCTGATATTCTTATGAAATTATGTTTTAGAATGTATGAAGTTTATTCTATTCTTTTATCTGATATTTTGATGGACTTATGTTTCTGTACGTACCATATTTGTTATGTTGTTTGATTTAAGGAAGAGTCATTCTTAACTGCATGTTTAAAAGAAAGCACTAATATTCATGATGTTCGATTTTATTTGAAGTATGATTATATGAACTTCGATAATTACATGTTTAAAGAAAATGCTTTCGACCCTTGATTTCAGAACTCCAAACTTTTGATGAAAAAAATACTCTGTCCGTTTATAAAAAAGAACTCCGAACTTTTGATAAAAAGCACTCCGTCCTGTTTTGAAAAAGAACTTCGTCCTTTTAAGAAAAAGCACTCCGTCATTTGAAGAAAAAAATACTCCGACTTTTAGAGCTCTGGATTTTAAAGAAGAAGCACTCCGGCTTTTAGAGTTCCAAATTTTAAAGAAAAAGCACTCCGGATTTTAGAGCTCCGGATTTTAAAGAAAGAGCACTCCGGCTTTTAGAGCTCTGAATTTTAAAGAGAAAGCACTCCGGCTTTTAGAGCTTCAGATTTTAATAAAAAAGAACTCTGGCTTTGGAACTCCGTCCTTTTAATGAAAGCACTTCGGATTTTGAAAAGAAAAGCACTCCGAATTTTAAAAAGAAAAGCACTCCAGATTTTAAAAAGAAAAGTACTCCGAATTTTGAAAAGAAAAGCATTCCAGATTTTGAAAAAAAAACACTCCGGATTTTGAAAAGAAAAGCACTTCGGATTTTGAACAGAATGGCACTCCGGATTTTGAAAAGAAAAGCACTCCGGATTTTGAACAGAAAAGCACTCCGAATTTTTAAGGAAATGGTTTCTTGCTTTGACGAATAATACCTCTGACTTTTGATCAAATAATCTT
>JAOVVI020011570.1:0-12592 GCA_028571085.2 Nepenthes alata | reverse complement strand
ACTCAACCTGATTTTTATTGGTTCTAAATTGGAACAAAATTTGAGTGGCTAGTGGAGGATTTTTCAATTGTTACAGAACTTCAGGTAGAGAAGATTCAGGAGGCTACTAGCCATTATCTAAGTGTTGGAATGGATTTCTTTTGCTAACTATATGGACATTATTTTTGGGGTGGTGACTTGCTTAATGTACTCAAACTTTATATTTTTCCAGATGTATTTGGGGCATTAGACTCTTTATGAATAATTATATTTGCAATGTATATTTTTATGCATTATAGTTTTTAGATAGTTTATATGGTTTGAGGTTTTAGATGATTTATAGTCTGGGCTAGGTCAGGCCATTCGGGTCCGAGTTGCCACAATTATGACCATCATTGCCTACATCTCTTTCTATTTCCGCAATTTATTTTTCAGTCATTTAATTCTAATGTTTTTTTTTTATTCTATGGTCGGCATAGCACTGCCTATATTTTTTTTCACTTTGACATGCCGACTTTTAACTCTTCTCGATAATTGCTTTTCCTTTTTTTTCAAACTCTCGGGTTACATAATTAATTGCAATTTTTATTACGTAAAAGTACAATTCCTTATTAGATGTGACCCTAACTTACATAATAAGATTACACCGCACCCTAATGCACCTATGAGGTTATATACACACTGTTTAAGATTGGTTAGAGTTCATAGTGAACCCATGGAAAACGACATTTGTGGAGGGAAGTTGTATATATGACTATCTTATTGGAGCAGGAATTACTTCACATATATCATTTAGATATAGGCCCTAAACAATATGCTCTGAAGGTGGATATTTTGAAAGCCTATGATTTGATTGAATGGGGCTTTATCTTGTCTTCCTTGGAACTTAAGGGATTCTCATGCACTTTTATCGGGTGGATCGAGCAATGCTTAACCAGTACGATGTTTTTCATCTCGGTTAACAAGGTCTCCACTAATTTCTTCAAGGGAAGAAGGGGCCTTCATTAAGGTAATCTTCTATTGCCTAATCTTTTTGTCCCATGTATGGAAGTTTCGTCTAACATGATTAGAGCTCAAATAATGAGAAACTCTGAGTTCAAGTTTCAGTGGAGATGTAAAGATGGATAGACATTTATGTTAACTTTTGTGGATGATATGCTATTCAGTAAAGCTAACTAGGTTTCGATCTCTATTCTTATACAATGCCTTTCTGACTTTGCTTCGCTTTCTATCTCGTCTTTAATAAGGGGAAAAGTGAATGCTTTATTTGCTCTAGTGACCAAGGCTTGATGGAGGACATCTTAGAGATTATCAACTTCAAAAAAGGGGTGCTTCTTGTTAGATATATAGGTGTTCTGCTCATTTGACCCATCTTTCTGCTTCCAACTACCAAATTCTTATCAACAGAATTTCTAGTCCGGTGATGTCATGGAAGAACAGATGACTTTCTTTTGGAGATAGACTTCGGCTTATATCATCATCATATGTAATATCCGCTCCTACTGGTCATCGATTTTCATCCTTACGGAAATTGTTTCAAAAGGCATTGACATCATTCTCTGACTTTTTTGTGGCACGGATTTGACTCTAGCAATACCTTAGCTAAGGTGGCATGGGATATTGTGCACACACCTAAAGATGAGAGGGGCCTTGTTAATAGAAATAATTTTCGCTTGAAAAAGAGCACTCCTGACTAAACAACCGTGGAGGCTTCTTAGTAGTGTGGATAATTCATTTTTGAACTGAGTGAGGAAGTACTATATTAGAGATCATTGTACTTGGACGAACAAGATTCCACAGTTTTTGCCTTGGAGCTTACAGAAGATCATCCATTTATGGCGACAATTGAGATTGTTTGAGCATCTCTTGATTGGCAATGGAAAGAACACTTTCCTCAAGATGGATCGGTGGCATCCTTTAGAGACCCCTACAATTTCTTTTTCCCATATGAGGACTGGGATAAAGCTGTTAATTAGGCAGCGGTTATTTGTAATGGAAGGAAGGAAATAATTAAATAACTAGACTTGCACTAGGTGCTACCACTCATTCAGAAGGAACGAAAGACTCTCTTTTTTGAGAAAGACAATTCAAGCAATAAAAATTATAACTATTCGTATGATCTGAGATTATTTGATTGTAAGGCCCTATCAGACTAGGAATGAGGTCCGTAGGAACATGTAGCGTTTCTGGCATACAGGGTTTTGACTTTTCTCTTGTTTAATTCGTTGGTTCCTATCTCCATCAGTTTTTGGGGCAGTTTGTCTTTTTATTACTTGTTTGTATTGGTTGCTACTATTGTGGGTTTTTACATGACAGATTGGTGGTTTTGTCCCGCTCTTTTATTGCTCAAGACTTTTCTATGTATAATAGTTTGATGATTATAGATTTTTAATTATAAAAAAAATAAAAATAAAAGAGATTAGTGTATCCTTAACGTGTGGTGCCCTATTTTTTTTTAACAGAAATTACAAGTCATTATGTGTGTCCATATCCAGAGTCTATTCTGCTTAGCATGACCAAGAATCCAACGCCAGTTCAGTTTAAGAAAAGCCCCAAGCCATGGAATAGGTTCCAAATTCTTGATGTGCCTTTAAAAGCCTTCATAAAGTATAACAATTAAGAAAGCTAAACTGGACTTCAAACAGGATTTTTACCAATATGGAGAGCAAAGGAGTAACAGGATACAACTTGAATTTGATTGAAAAGGATAGACTTGAGAATCCAAATTACACGTCAGGGGGAAGATCATAATGAAGGTCAAACATGGTGAATCTCAGTTGAGTTGTTTGCAACCATAGTCAAGATACTGGATATAGGAGTCCATATCTCTGAAGTGAAAACAGAAGCACAGAGCAGATGAAATGGAGGAAACGATTGTGATGAAATAAAGAGAATTTAATAATTTCTCCTTTTTTTTTACTTGCAACAATTTTTTCTCCTTCTTTGGCAAATTGGATTTTTTTTCACCACCTGGAAATTCCATGCATTACATGCGTATCATGTAATGGCAGATTTTAGGCAGTTTCACCCTATACGAAATTGGCTTAGAAAATTAATTATGCACAAAACAAACAAAATAAGATTGAGAATAAAAATGTCTTGCCCAGTGAGTTCAGAAAATAGTGATATCTTTCCCTTTATTCTTCCCCCTCACCCATTCATTAAAGACACAGAACAAGAGTTTTATTAATTCTGTAATAAGAAAAATAATTACCTAAAAAAACCAAATATCCCCATAGGATTTGCTTTTCTCCATTATTAAAATCTCAAAGATCAGGTCCTAGGCTTCAAAACCTCCGTTAACAGACTTGCCAATTTTACGTGTAAAATTGGCCATTAGCCAATTTCTTATGTACATACCCACCAATATTTAACAGGACAATGTTTTTTCTTCATTGGTAAACAACATACACACATCCAGCAAAAGAGAATTGATCCCTGTCCTTTCTTACGAAAGTGCAATCACTCTACAACTTGAGCTACCTACTGGGACTCGAGAATTATTAATTATCTGCACTCAGTTCTAATGTAATGCCAGTGGATCTATTCCTATGCCTCTGCTCCTCTATGGTTGAAATGTAACAGCTCCAACTAGTCTTAAGCAACCAACATTCCTTGACACAAAAGGAATGCCACATATCTGGACTATGAATCTGCTGAGGTTGGCATTGCAATTCTGATATCATAAAGGGCTATTGTAGGTAAAATATGCAAATATTATTTACCTTATCAAGTAGCAGAAGACTAAGAATGTCACAAAACAACCTATAAACATATACATCTTCCTGCCCGATTTCTTTTCAAAGACCTGAAAAGGTAATTAGTTCAAAAAATTGAGAAATTAGTGAAAATACATGTCAATTTAATAGCAATAGCAAAGGAATGCAGCACAGCAATCTCAATCTAATTACCATCTTGAAACGATCCAGAGTTCTGGACAAGATTCCTCTTGATGCATCCATGCCATTTCCCTAATTTCCAAACAGAATTATTGAAATGAAAATATGTCTCCGCCTTAATTATTAAAACAAGGGAAAGGGCTTTAGTAACAGTTAGCAAAAACAGTGCAATACCATTTGATCCAGAAGAAGGTTATGGCTCAAAACTTCATCATGAATATCACCTGTCAACTGTCGACAGAAATGTAATGCATGTGCCAATAGTACGAGATGAAGAGACTCCAGTTATGCTACAAATTCCAAATGATGTATTCTATCATACAATTTGATTGGTCTTTATAAGCAGTAGATTTCAGAACAGTATTTTCTTAAGCAGGTATAGCTCTAAATTTCATCAAAACAACCCATTGATGCTGCAGAAACATTAATTAAAACTACAGAGACCTATTGAAACAAAAAGATAGATGAACAATGTTGTACGTGTTTTGTGTGTCATGCTTTTCTTTTCCTTTTTCTCTTCAATTCTTCTTCTTCATGGTGATGAGAAAAATTCTTCTGTACAACCAATTGATGCAGCAGAAACATACATTAAGGCTGCAGAGACATATAGGGGCAAAAAAGATAGGTGAATAATATGGAATGTCTTTTGCTTTCTCCCTTTCAATTCTCTTTTTATTCTTCTTCATCTTCTCTCTCTCTCTCTCTCTCTCTCTCTCTCTCAGGGAGGAGAAAAAGTTTTTTAACTTGATCTGGCCAGGGTGGGAGAAGTGAGGGGATCAGGGGAAACTTTTTCCACCTAACAGTTCAGTGTGGGGAGATCTCTCCTTCTCTTTCTCAGGGTGGGTAGAAGTTTTTCTTTTCCACTCAATCTGTTCAGGGTGGAGGGGAGGGGTGGAACAAGAGGAAGGCATCCTATGAATAGTTCACTAGGAAGGCTGTCACCGAGAAACTAAACTGTTTGATCACTAAGCATGCTGTCCTAATTCCAGCAATAGCTCTATTAAATAAAAGTAGAGAAAGGTGTATTCAAGACCCATAGCTGAAGTATCATACAAGGCACAAAATGCCATCACGTGCAATCTTTTGAAATCATTTTCATCCACCCTCGTGCAGACATCTGCATCTTTTTTGTAGAGCTAGCTTAGTACAGAAACTTTCAAACAGGACATGTTCTCAGTCCTAAAAACATGTAGACGTGTGGAAATTTTATTAGAAACAAAATGGCAGTGCCCAAATCATAATTTTCAAGAATGTGTATTATAGATTTTGACAACATACAAAACTACTAAAATGAACCAAAACAAGATGAATACAATGACATTTAACATGTCAGAGTCCACAGCTGAAAACATGTAAATAGAAAATGTTCTTTGATAATACATACTCGTTTAAGGAAGATGACTTTATCTTTCAAGCTATCAATAGCTTTTTCATTGTCATGCTCACTAATGTGATTTGAGTATGAAGAGGAGGCCCTAAGACCACCACCCTCTATATCATCCAACCCATCAAAAGGAGCAGCTCTGGTTGCCCGGTGGTCCCTAGACACAGACAGATGTACCTGAGTCAGGGCTTTATTGCAACAGAAATATGATTATCCAGTGAGATAAAATAAGTGAAACATATCAACGGAAGCTTTACAGTAGGTGAAAAAAATAAGATAACAGAAGAAAGCACTAAGAAACTGAAGGAAACCAGCAGATAATTGAACTGCAATAATGTCACAATCAGGGATGCTTGTGAACATGTAAGCTCGTGATCCAGCTTTATATGAGATCATTTGTGTTCATTCATGATATTTTTGTTTTTGCTTGAATGTGTTCATCTGTGAAGTTAAATGGATAATAATCAACACAAAATCTAGGCACATTTTACATCATGATATGCTAATTTAGGGCTCATTTAGTTACTCAGATAACACACATGTTTGGATGCTTATAAACATACTCTTTGATAAAGAATGTTGCAAACACTGGAAGCAATATCCTCCAAAATTTGAGCATCGTCAAACCCTTATTCACTTGGCCTGCTTTGTCCATATATATTTCCTATAGATCATTTCTTCTCACTTATGATATGGTAAATGCTTTAGGTGTTAGAACCATCTTAATTATCCCTCCCTATCTTATATTCTGTTGGGAGTTGCTTCTAATTTGTCATAAATGTTTTCCTCTCAAACTGTATATTTGAAATTCACTCCAATTGTCCACCTTAACATACTTATATCCAGAAAAGCTTACTTTTGACGGCCTACCCTTGCAATATAGTTGATCTTCTAAACATCTTCAAGAGTTATACCTTTTCTATAATACACAATTAAGAAGGCATACATCTCACTTTCTCCTAAGTCTGTAATGTGCAAACTTCATGCACTGGGCCGCTGTTTTTATATGAAATTAAAAAGTGGAACAAAAATCATAGGAACAAAATAATTTATAAATAATTAACTATCCTATCAATGAAAACAACTTATCCTTACCGATTTCCCAGGACAATTTTATTATATCCACAAGCATGACTTCTTGGAATTTGGAATCATGAGAGACAGTTACAAATCTTTTAGAGACTCAGGTTCTAACCATTCCGTACCACTTGTAAAGACTTCAATAGCTACAGCAATATCTATAGCCTCATAGTACTTTAACACTCTTAAGGGTCAAATGATTTGACTAAATCAAATGACAAAAACACACTGCACAAGTCTCCAATCCAAGAGCCCAGTTTTCATGCCAATCAACCTTTTTCAAAATTTGAAATAATTCTCAAATTAACAAATTTCTGTAAGACTATGATACAATAAATATTTTGCTCCTAATTCAGTCCTGAAGAGTATATTTCACAAATTCAAGTATATTAGTTCTCTTCTAGGATTCCAGAAATTTTAAAGTAAAGAAAAATACAAGGGCAATTCTATGCAAAATTTAGCTATATTTTACGACATTTACCTCAAAATTTTACTCCCTCAAATTTTCCACAGTCCAACAAATTCTAAGAGAGTTTGTGGAACTGTGCCAAAATTATATCTTCAGTCAAACATTTTCAATGGTAGTTGACCATATCGTTATAATTCACAGGGGGATCATTGCAGTGTGTAGAACCCACACATTGTTCAAATTTAGCAACTGTTCAAGCAGCTTTTAGGCTGGAAGTTTCTTGGTATAGAAGAACCAACATGTATTTTTGCACATGGACCCAAGTCTTGCCACGAAAAGCAAGTAAACGGGCAAAGCAAGGATCAATTTGAACTTCAGATTTGAATTGTGTAGAGTACTACATGAGTGTTTTCTGTAAAACTTTATAATAAAATAAAGAATAGAGAAAAATGTTTCATATCCGTATGTTTTCCATTTAGACCATTGGGGCAATAACACAAAGGTAAGCCTTTCTTTCCTATTACTGAGTTAATGGAAAATATCGTACTGCTTTAGATTTCATATGGCAAAAGATTTTACCCAAGGTTTCATTCCCAAATGTCCTTCAAATTCTTTGTACTTTCCATTGAATTTTAGAACACTCAAAATATGAAAATAATATTTTCTAAATTTTTCCATTTGTCATAAAGGAAATTTATCATATTTATTTCTAAATTAGTTTATATAATTTTTTTTTAGAATTTGCTAAGATGGCAACGCTTAGTTTCATAAACTTATAAATATAAATATATGCCGCATTTGAACATATATTTGAAATATATTACTAAGGAATATTTATTTAAATTTTCAATCAAATTTTATTTGTACTTTGCTTTGTATTTTTCAAATAGAATGCAATTTTCTTTACTCTTTATGCAGGGAATTTATCACTTGCTATGAGAAACAAAAACTGTACTTCTTTTACTAATATTACGGTTGTTGTCTAATGGTTTTACAATTTTTTGAAATTTTCGTATGTACATCATACTTTACAGATAAAAAAGTAAATTAGATTTTAATAAGCTAAAAATCATCATTATTCAGGCTTCATTTGTTACTATTAGTCACAATTGACTTAACAACTACCTATCAGGGGTAAAGTAGCATATGGATGAATATTTCTTTACATAGACTTGACTAGTTAATTTGATAAGATTAAAGATGGGTTCAACACCAGCTCATTCATATCATGAGTTAAGCTCAAATGATACAAGCTCAGACTCCTAGTTGAGTTATTACAAGTTGATTCCGAGTAGTTCACTAAATCTAAACATATTGCGATTGATCAAAATGTTGCTAATGACTACTACTAAAGGTTGAATTGTGAAAATACATATGTTTCTAACATAAATAAGTGAACATATTTTGCAAAAAAAAGTAAAGTGTAAAAATAGTAAAGCAGACAATGAAAAGAAAACTAGAAAACAAATAATAGTCTTCCAAAATGAACAAGAGCTTCTTTGCCTTTCAGTTTCGCCCTTATCTAGGAAAGAAATGTCCTGAGCTCACATGTGTAAAGTGGTATAGCTGCCCCATTAGAGAGCAAAGAATTGATCTTCATTATCCCTCTGACAACTGCAATGCCTACAATCTGGGTCACTTTATATTAATTGTATTGAATTTTTATATAATATCGGATCCCCCTCCCCACTGCTGGACATAAAAAAATAAAGAAGAAAATTAAAAAAAAAATGCTCAACAGACAATACCAAATGTAAGAACCGAATTGAGACCTTCCAAACAAAGAGAGTGAATTTGTGTCCATTAAACTTCGACTGATTTCCCAACTACAAATGCATGAGCATCAGATTCC
This sequence comes from Nepenthes alata, assembly GCA_028571085.2. Lineage (NCBI taxonomy): Eukaryota > Viridiplantae > Streptophyta > Magnoliopsida > Caryophyllales > Nepenthaceae > Nepenthes > Nepenthes alata. The sequence goes on along the minus strand of JAOVVI020011570.1, from coordinate 3,989 downwards.
TTAACTTGTCGTTAGCAAATAGTTAATCACTGCTAGGTCTTTAACTTCGCAGATTCATGGAATCATTTTGCGCGTCATACAATTATACAATCACAAAAATAAAATGCACAATGAATACACAAATCCTCATCTGCATAGAGCAAAATATCAAGATTCGTACCATAATTAACCAGTATATCGTAATTGTAAAGCGCAAATCGTAAATAACCAAATCCAATCAGAACAAATTGGACTCCGAGAGAGAGATAGAGAGAGAGAGAGAGACCTTCTGTGACTCATGACCAACAGAATTCAGTTACTGCTACAGAGAGCTGACAATGCAAGAGCTATGATGCTGGCTGTGCTTGATCGGACTATGAATTTCCAGGAACGTTCACCGGCAAATGAAAAATATGCCGAACAGTGTCGGCGTTTATTGCCGTGAAACTGAATCGAAACGGAAACAATTAATTATTTATTCAAGGGTAAAAAAAAAATCGCTTATTTAAAAATGTAATTTAAAATGAATTATTTAGCATAAAAATATAAATTTTATAAGCACAAAAATTACATTAAATATAAAATCATTGCTAAAATATTTTTTAAGTGCTAGATTATACTTCTTGGAAATAATAACCGGATATAAATAGAGAAAAAATATCATGAAAGATATCAATTTTTATTATTATCATGAAACATATAATGGTAAATTTTATTATTTATAATATAAAAAAATATCAATTTTTTAATTATAAAATTTTATTTTTTTAAATTAAAATCGGACACATTATAAAAAATAACTTTTTAATATTATGAAAGATATTTTTTAAAATATATTATTTTTTGTAGAATGTTTTTTTTTTTTTTCAAATAAACTGAGCCTAAATATTTACAGTAAGGTTAGTATGAGTTTTTCTTACTCAATATTTCCGACGGAGGGAGGAACAATTTAGAACACAGATTTTTCGCAGATCATCAAGCGAAGATGGTAAAGACTATCCTTCTCCTTCCCTTTGAGTCACACTCCCTCGCCCGTTCTCTGTGCGTGTGCTTTGAGCTGTTCGGTTGTGATTGATTTATCTAACACAAAACCCTAGCATGATACCTCATTTCATGGACGTGTCAGAAAAATGCACGGCCAATCTCAGATGTGATGGCCGAACATGCCGAGTCCGAAGGGAAGTCGAGGTTCCAGAAATGACCGAGGTGCAAGGTAAGATCAGATCCTTACTTACGGCAAAGCCGAACTTCCGAAACTCCGGAGTCCCTGAACTTCCGAGATCCCGAACCTCCGGAATTTTCAAACTTCAAACCCTGCCAATTTCCAACATAAAAAGGCATAGGTCACAACAAGAAGAAACACAATTTCAGCTACACTTGATGCAGCAACTGAAGCACCGAACAGGTTGAAAATTTCCCTATTAAGGAAAAAGATGGGCATTAGCTTAACCACTCCGAATCTGCTGACAAAGAGACACTTGGACTGAAATTGGATCAGTACTGGAGTTGGGCAAACATTGAAACAAGACCAATCTGAAAATTTTCATCAATAGGTCTTCTTCTAGAGCGTTGTTAAAGTTGCTGGGTCTGCTTTTAGTGTCGATAAATTTCATTATGTTTTAGGTTGGTAATGGCTAAGCACAAGGGTTGTGGCCTTTTCAGTCGAGTGAAACTATGCTGAAGCAGTTAGCATGACTCAACGAGAATTCAGCTCATGCCCAAATTTTTCAAAAATTGTCAGTGAGATATTAGCTCGAGCCAAACATAGTTAGCCTATTTTCCCCTTTGTTGAAGTACTTTGACTAGAAAGTTACTGCTTTGAAGAAGAAATATCTAAATATAGAAGAACTGAACTTCTGAAATTAATGCGAAGAAATGCATGATTCAATTCCTCTAATTTAGAAAGAACTCTGCAGGTGGCCAGGAACTTTAAGGCTTGTGGAGAGCACTACCCTTTGGAGAGTTGCAATTTTTTTAATAGATTTTCATAATTCTATGCAATAAAGTACTCATGAATGTTTTTAAAAATGTCCCACAACAACACTAAGAACACATAATTGAGGCGCTAATCTCAATTGATTGAATCGGTTATGAAAATCCCAAAATTTTGGTAGAGTCCGAATCCGTTGCTTGGAGGGCTAATCTGTAGAGCAAACTTTTCAATAAGGGTCACATGCTAAAATAGGGGGTCTAGTATGTCTTTATCTGTTATAATATGAAATGGCATTCTAATGGATTATTTTTCACTAGCTTGAAGGCTCAAAGGGTTTCTCTTGAACTGGTTGATTCTTAGCATTCTCTTCATTAATAAAATCGAATGTCATTTATATTTTACAATCTTTTTATTATCTTATTGTGATTGCATTTGTCTATACTATACACACATCCGAATGTTTGATGGATGGGTCTAAATTACAATTTTCTTTAGTAGGGCCCTTTTCTTGCTCATCAGCGCTTTACTAATAACATAGAATATAGAAAGGAGTTTTGTCTATCTTACTAATAAGAAGAAAGGGGCTGCTAATTGTAGCGTGCTGGTGCCCTTATAGAGTAAGGCTCCTTTTCTACAATACTCTATCCAAATCTGCCGCTCGTTGGTTGGTGTTTAATTCTTTTTATTGAGAGACTATGCTTTCAATTCCATTCTTCGTTTCTCTAGTCGCAGTATTCTTGCTCAACCCAACATTTAATAGTGTTGTGCTGGGGCGATAGGCGTGCTGCATTCATGCATTCGAGCAATAGCCTTTGCCTTTCTTCGTTATGTAAATAAAGGGCCGGAATAAGTGCCAGAAACTCTTTAACTAACCTTGAGATGTTTTTAATAACGTAACGTCTTACCCATCTATCCTAAGTCCACAATAATATAGAAATGGATGGGTGCCATGCCACCCAAGGACATCCTAAGAATGACTAAATGTATCTCCTGTGCATTTTTCTTCCTTCTATCTAGTCTGCCTGTCTGTCCCAAATTCATGCCAAGAACCACTACGTGCTAGTTGTCTGCTGTCATATTCAAACAACTTGCATTATTGAAAACAAACATATCATGTAATGGCAACATAGATGAGGTGTTCTCTGACTGATAAGAAAATGCACTTAAAATAATGTGTCTACAACTAAAATCAAGTGCTTTTGTGAGCTTTCAACATCTTTCCAACGCCTGGAAGCAGTCCAAAAAAGCACACGATTTTTGATTTAACGTTGTGCTTGTTCACAGCATGGAATGATAAAGACAGATTATCTATCCCACTATCTTATTATTGAATACTATGATCATTAAGTAGTCCTTAAGAAAAAGAAAAGAATCTTAGAAACAAACTATCACTTAAATAGAAACTAGTATCTGATTTTATGTGCAATTGCAACACAAAAGGCTGAGCTTAAATGGGTACATAGAGATTATTCTCACCATAACAAGAGTTGCTTTAACAATATAATTTTTGCACAAATTAAAGGTGCTCAAGTCTCCTGCAGTAAAATTCAATTAAGTAGGATCGATGACATAAATCAGTTTTCATTATTTTACTCAACTTCTTACAATATCATTTACAGATACAAAGTAGTGTAGGATTGTTTATGTTCACATCTTTATCTGAAATAAAAATGCAATTTTGCCAATCGTAAATGAAGTACAAATGGGTAGAAGAATGAATAAACATTTGGTTGAAACTTGTTATATAACAGTGCTTCTATATGCAACTTTAGGCAAATAGGATTGAACAAGTCCAACACCATTACCTCGCTTCAATGCTAAAAGGATATCAACTATTCTGCCATTCCTTCAACAAGGAGCTCCATCGACAATCAGAAAGCAGATGCTCATGCATAATCAAAGTTCAGGCAATCTCTTTTCTTTCCATTGCATTGCCAACAAACTACAGTGAGGATCAAAGACAGAATTCAGGGAGCAGGTTTAACAAATCTGGGGGTCGCCTAAACCCGAAATGTTTGTCATTGTCCTGTGCTGCTATTAGAAAAGGCAGCAGAAACAAGAAGATCAATGAGCATCC
>JAOVVI020011569.1:0-12593 GCA_028571085.2 Nepenthes alata | reverse complement strand
ATCAAATGAACATCCATATCTAAACCAAAAAATTGGCAAGGGCCCGACTCTAAAATGGCCGTCTAATTACACATAAAGTTGTACAATAAACAAATCTTCAATAAAATCTACAAACACAGGATCCACATCATGCCACAACCTTGTGGCATGGATAACAAACCGAGACATATTACCCTGTCAATCAAAAATCTGGGAGGATGCCTACAATTACCATCTAACCTGTATAATCATTTATCAATCCAATACATGCATACTACATTCCTTCCATAGCATACATCTATTTTCATAGTTACAAAAAATATATATATATGTACGATCTCCCTATCCAAAGAATCATTACTATACTAAAAATATAAAAGATAAGGCCTAAATCACAATAAGTAACACCCTAAACTCGAAGTCTAGGCACTGATTCTTCAATCTTGCTAGTTGGGCAATATCTCATGTTGATTATATGAGGGGCTAGCAAAAATAGTAAGGAGTGAGTCAAAATACTTAATAAGACATAGATATATACATCAAGGGTCATGCAAATTATAGTTCAAACATAATAATACATATCAAAAGGAATACGGATGAATGGTTAATCGTAAAACATGATTAGAAATGAATTACTTTCATAATACATTTTTAACTCATTTATTTTATTTCCTTAATTACTAAATCATACTGAAAACTTATTTTCGTTGGGGATAAATGCTAGTAGGACTTACCAACATAAGGAGCAGTCGATTAAAACCTGGATTGTATTTATTCATACACAATCGAAAGCCTTCTCCTCCTATTCATGACCCAGAGGCGGGCTGTCTACATACGGCCCTTATATACGGGGCTTTAGCCGTAAACGGCCCATGACAGACAACGATCTTTCACTATAATATATTAATGCATATCGAAATATACTATCTGATGAACGGTCATTGGTCTAATTTCTTAACATCTTATTTTCTTAGAAAAAATTATACTCTTAAGTCCGTGTGTTCTTTGTCTCACTCTTTTTGAAAAATGGTCAATATGTCCTTAATTTAATTACAAAATATCCCTCTATAATTTCTTGTTCCATAAGACTTTTACTTTTTTCCTTTCCATGGCCATTTCTTAAATATGAGAACTCCTCAATAATGCAAGTAAAATTAATATATTTAAACAATAAAAAGAAACATACTATATAAACATTAAATACACAATATATTTGAGCACACAAAAATATCAAGAAAAAATTTAAAAACCACAAACTTAAAGCATATCCATGTAGAAATAGAATATTTAATCTCTAAACATAGAGAGAAAATTTTCATAACATGTATATTTAATATACAAGTAAATAAACGGTAATTTTTGGTAAATTTTGCTTTAAAAACATAGAGAAGCGACAAATATGCAGATATTTTATGTTCTTACTTTAAAATCCCATTTAGGATGAGTATTAGAACAATAATACTCAAAATGAATGAAAATGAACATCAACAACCGATGAAAAAGCTCAGAATGTATTTGCCTTGGCTAGATTTATAAATTTTCTTGCTCAGATCGTTTGGTTTCAAGGTCTCAGGACCTCTTCTTCACTTTCTCTCTTTGGCAAAAAAAGGGAGCAGGTGCGCCTTATAACCACTTCGGCGCTCTAGCATCGATCAAGCACGCATCGAGCGCCACGACACCCAAACGTTCACGCTCGAGTACTTGTCGAGCGGGACATTCTGCTAAATGTCCCAAAGGTTCACCCAAAGGTTCATTCCTTGGTCGTGCCTCGAGCGTGTATTGAGCGTGACATTCTTCCAAACATCCTTGGGTGAGCCTCGGGCGCTGAGCCTCCCAATTCCAAATTTGCTTCTGATGCTTAATTTTTTATATATTTTAAGCCTAATTTTAATTATATTAACTTACTTATTTATTAATCATAACATTCTGGAGAGTGGAACCTCATAGATAGGGCTTCGAGCGGTGTGCTTGGCTAGGAACGTCTTTTCAGGGGGTACACTCTTTACGTAGAATGGCTTGTTTGAGGGATGTATTCTTGGGTTCAGTGACTTTGGATGGGGTGCGCTTGCAGGTAGAGCGGCTTTTCTTTGGCTATGTGGTCTCAATATGTTAGAATGTCTTAGCCTTAGGAACCTCTTTGAGAAATCAAGTATTGATACTTTTTCTCGCAGATGAGGAGGTATATTTATAAAGTGAGTATCGATTTAGCCATCCTTGGACCTCATAACTGGTGATAGTTGTTTGCGTAGATTCATTGAGTTGTTTTAATGATCACTAGAGGAGATTATGGTAACCGCTATCGTCTGGGAATATTCGTTGCACTGACCATAGGGATGCTACATGGTAAATGTCGTCTAAGAAGATTTGTTTAGTCATAACTGCCATCCTGTAGTGATATGCAATCATGGGGAGATATTTTGGATATTTTGTTAAGTTATGAGAGTGATTATAGCGCCACAATATGGTATGTGCCGCTTGCTTGTAAGCATTGAGTTGTGAAGGCTATCGGCTACTGAGTTGGAAGGATAACTGTTGGGTCGGCGCATTATGTAATTCTAATTGCTCGTTTTCTGTTGGGCGGTTCTGGGTCGACCTGTTTGGACCAACCGCGTTCCTTTTGAATGTTGGGTGAAGGAAGTGTCCTGATGGGCTTTCGCTTTTTGAACCTTTTTTCCTTCAATTGGTTGAGTTTCTGAACTAACCTATAAGTCGTCATACCCATCAATAACAAATATTAAAACCTGAGTGATTATAAACTTGTATAACAGTTGGATCTCCAACTAGTGTAACTCTTTAGTTAAATAGTCAAGCTAATTTTAGAATGTAACAAGTATAACAGTTCATTTTTGATGCATCCGTAGTTCTCAGACTGTGGTACGGATTAGGGAGCCTTCCATTTTTCTACTGCGGGTTAAATTGGAGCGAGTCCGGTCTTCGTCGCTATTAACCTGAAACCTGCATAATGCAAGCTACAAACAGGAGGTTAAAGGACGGTAAAAATTATTCATACCGTATATACTCTGATACTCAAGTCAGAAATCTTATTTAAAGAATAGAAAGATACTAGGAGAATACGATGAATACATATATGCATATAACGGTGGATAGAGTGTTTGGATGTGCCAACTAATGGCGGCTTAGTGGTGTGCCCGGCAGAGGGGTGGTTTAGAGATACACCCGCAGAGCGCGGCTTAGAATTGTGTCCGATAGAGGGGTGGTTTAGAGGTGCGCCCGCAGAGGGTGGCTTAGATGTATGCCCAGTAGAGGGGCAGCTTAGAGGTGCGCCGGTGGAGGGTGGCTTAGAGGTACAGTCGCAGAGGGTAGCTTAGAGAAGAAGGATTAAGATGTACTGGTGGGTTAACATCTTGGTTACTTGAGTGGAGGGTTGACTTTTGGACAGTGAGCTCTTGACTCCGGGACGGAAGGCTCATGGCTCCAGGACAGGGGGTTGAGGGCCTCCAGTGGGATAGAGGGTCGAGGACCTTTGGACAAGAGGAGGGCTGAGGGCATCATAGCTGGATGAGGGCTGATGACCTCTGGATGGGAGGAGGGCTGAGGGCCTCCTTGTGGGAGGAGGGTTGATGACCTCTAGACGGGAGGAGGGCTGATGGCCTCTAGACAGTGGGAGGGCGGAGGGCCTCCTGGCTGGTAGAGGGTTGAGTGCCTCCTGCTTGGTGGAAGGCTGAGGGCCTCTAGATGGGAGGAGGGTTAAGAGCCTCCTAGCTAGCATAGGGTTGAGGGCCTCCTGGCTGACGCACGGTTGATGGCCTCCGGACGGGAGGAGGGCTGAGGGCCTTTTGGCTGGCATAGGGCCGATGGTTTTCAGATGGGAGGAGGGCTGAGGGCCTCTTGGCTAGTAGAGGGCTGAGGGCCTCCTAACTGGTGGAGGGCTGATAGCCTCCCGACGGACGGAGGGTTGAGGGCCTCCTAGCTGGTAGAGGGCCGATGGCCTCCAAACGAGAGGAAGGCTAATGACCTCTAAGACTGGAGGATGGCCGAGGGGCCTCTGAATGGGCGAAGGGCTGAGGAGCCTGTTGGATGGGAGGATGGTCCAGGGTCTCTTGGCTATCAGTCTGCTCTCGTTACAGATTCGCTAGCAATGGCTATACCCTTCTCCGAGCCATGTGGAGCCTTATGGAACTTTTTAAACTTTTTCGAGCTTGTCCTTCCAAACTTGAGGGTTCCTGAATTTATAGTGTGTCATGCAGATGCACTATTCATGTTGGAGCAATGTGGGACTCTTCATTTAAAAAAAAACTATGTTGGATTGTGGGCCTGCTGTGGGGCTTGGACCCTTGGGCTCATGGCTTCTATACCCATCACTAGCCCCCATTCCAGTGGCCCGAATTTTTAGCCTCTGGCATGTTCATGATGGGATGAGACTGGTCATGTTATCTCCTCAAGGGGTAGTTGTAATCCTAGTAATAAATGCGACGAGCAATTTGATTTGGCTCCGCCTTCTAGAAAAAGTGTGCTATTGGAGGGAAGATCTTAGGCTTGGTATCATATTACTTTGTTGACCTTGGATCTTATTATTGGTGCCTTTGAAATGGGATGCTCGAAATCGGCGTAGATATGACTTGGTCAAATTTTCAGAGGTAGAAGGGAAACCTTCACCGGTTCTGATCGTGGGTCGTCCGAGTCTTATGCGAGATATAGGAGCATGCAAAGGGAAGATCATAGGCTAAAGATCAGATCTCCTCACTATAAGGATATGCTTTGAGAGGTCGAGAGGTGGCTTGCCTTAAGATAGCTGATTGTTCAAGCTGTGGGAATAGGATGCACCTTGCGTTCCCTGGAAAGATTTTTCTTGTCGTGCATTGCTGTTGGCGAGTCAGCCATTGGGACCGGGAGTCAGGAGCCCCCAAAAAGCTCAGTTGCTAGAACTTGGGATCTTGTGGCTCTTAGGTCGAGCAAATGGGTTAATACTGTGATCAAAGCCAAGCTTGGGATCTCGATCTCATGGCTCCCTCTTTGTGAATATCTCTTTGCTTTCTACTGTAGTGTCAGGGCCACTGGGGATGACTTGCGCCAGATTTCGATCTTTTTCGTGAAGGGAAGTTGTGGCCTTGAGGAGATGCGGTTGTTGTCTAAGCCCCCTAGCTTTAACGATGTGACAGACCAGATTATTCTCTTTAAATAACCTCCGTCAATGGTAACATAAGTTTATGTCCATAATTTATCATTATGAATTCTATAGAAATTTTGGCAGAGTTTCACCTACAACTAGATGAAAAACTAAAAATACAACCTGCTTAAAATAACCTGTACAAATACACAACTATCTAATAATCAATATTTTAGCCTACAATATAATACACAGGATCACAATTGACATACCATCTATGGCTCCAACACAGTACTCTTATCTATCATGTTGGGTTTAAAGAGATGCCATCTAATAAACAAAGTCCAAAATATCAACATAAATACAGAAGTGTAACTAAATCATCAATACATGCGGAAGCATAATGAAACCATCGTGCAATAACCAGCCACATTCATCCATGCATGGTTGTTTACATTCTATTACAATAAAACATGACCAAATCTTCAAGCCTCCAACATCCAGCTAATCCCTTCAAGTAAGTCCCTCTCCTTGCTCTACCTATCAGGTGTCGGCTAAGTGTTCTCATCTGAAAGGAAAAATAGTAAGAGTGAGCGTACAACTCAGCAAATGTAATAATATCACTAACTATCATAGATAATAGTAAAAGCAAGAATTGGAAGGGGAGGAAACTTGTATTCTTACAATCATGAATCGTGAAAGGAAATAGGAGACATCTGGGATCATTAGATTCACAATGTTACATTGGTTACGCATTATTCATTTTCGTCATTTATATTATATTTGCAGACCAAGGCTAGTAGGTCGTACTAACCAACGATGTGAGAGGATGAGAAAATGAATGTGTCTGCCACACATTTTAATGCTGGCTACATTTTTGGTCTATAGCACTCGACCATCTGCTATATTTTAGGTCTGCAGCACTTGACCATCGGCTACATTTTAGGCCTCCAGTACTCGGCCATCTCAATCGCCCATATCCCTCGGGGATCAGGGTAATCCTCGTTCTTTCACAGTAGCATTCTAAGGTGTACCCTGAACATCACCGCCCCCAGGAGCGGCCGCAGTATTCCTTGGGTTCCCACCGTGATGTACATGGTAAGCTAGATGGTACTACCCCTATGATCATGGTCCTAATTTTAAGATTAGTCTTAATCCTTTGAAGGGTAATCCGCCATTTGCCATATACGTCCTTAAACTGGAAAATCACATTCCCATCACCTGTCTCCATCTGGAAGACCAAATCCACACATATGTCCATCTAGGAGATCATTCTATTACATAGTACTTTGTGGATTCTTGTCAACTTACTTGCTTGGTCCTCATCTTCCTGTGGGACTCAATCCCTTTTTGCAATTCAAACCAAGTTCACGAGGGAGTTTAGAATTTCTTACCATAGTTAGTCAAATATCGACTTAGAAGCCTCCGGGACTCATTCCCCTTGTTTCTGGCACACGAATACACATTTTCGGAGCTTACATTACATTTAAGCAATTAGACATCCCTTTCATCACAATTAAACGATGGCAAGGCATGTAAATTTCCCATTTCATTCCGGGTGAACAGTGTCATGCCTCTTTTAGAGCATTCGGATGCCACAAACGGTCTGATACTTGTGAGATCGGGCATTCGGTTGATACATATGCACAATTGGAACATGATGATTTATATTTTGACCTTGATTCAACATAATATGAAGGTGGAAGCATGCAATTTTCCCATTTATTTTCGGATGAATAGTGTCAGGGTTCATTTAGCGGGTTCGAATACCACGAACGAGTCAAAAGGTGTGAGATCAAACCCTCAGCCGACATACGTGCATCATTAGGACATGGGGATTCACATTTTGGGGTCAATTTCACGATACACGGAAGAAAAATGGGAAATTCCCAATTTCGTGTGTGAGGGTTTTGGTGAAACAAGACCGGTGAATCAAACAACAATTATAACAAATAACTACATATTCCTTGGTCATTAGTCTTGGGTTTCATGATTCTAACATTTATAGCGGGTATCGACATAAAAATACCCAATAAAATCAAGCAAAAATATCAAAAGAGAACGAGAAGTGAGTATGAGAACACTTGCCTCGGCGCATGCTATTACCTTTATAACTAGCTCTCGGACGTATTCGGACTCCACGGGCTCAATCTCCTCCTTTCTCTCTCTAGAATCGATGCTCTCTCTCTAGAAGGGTTTGGTTCATGGGAAATGAGAAAACACGGAGCAGGTCGGGTGTTTATAATCGTTGGGCGCTCGAGCGGCAGGCGAGCGGCGAGCGCGGCCTCATTGCCGGCCTTCGCTCGAGCACACACTGGTGCTCTCCGGGTGGGGGAACTACTAGTTTTTGGCGCTCGAGCGCACAGCAGGCGCAATCTACTGGCAGCGCTTCAACAGTCCACAACCTGATTTATCTTTCCGATTTTTCTTTCGATACAGATACTCATTCATTCAGTAGGTCTAGTATTAATTATTATCACATTGATTAACTCATATTTATTATGTTTTTGGACCCAAAACCTCACAGACGAACGTGTCTGGTTAGTTGCGCTTGCCCTTATCAAGAGGAGGTCGTGACGCTAGAAGATGTGGTTGCCGGCTAAGCTTTGAGGTTATCATTATCGGGCTTTTGCTAGCCTAGGCCATCGCCCACATTTACCGTCGATACTCGGTCCTATTTGAGGACGTCATAGCTTTTATGCGTCTGGTCCTAGTCTGCTGACCATTGTTAACTGGTGGTATTCTCTCCTTCGGGAGGAGGTCGCTGCACACATGCTAAAAAGCCTCATAAGGTTTTTAGTTTGACCACAAATGGGCCACTTGGTGATGGGACCGAGATTTAATTTGATTGTTAGTGGGCTGCTTAGATGACCAATGTTTAATTAGACCACGTATCGGCCGCTTGGATGACCAATATTTAATTCAACCACTTATGGGCCCATTGGATGATCAAGGTTTAACTCGACTACTTACGGGTTGCCTGGATGACTAGAGTTTTATTCAACCACCTACGAGCTACCTCGATGATCAGGGTTTAATTCAACCGCCTATGAGCCACTTAGATGACTAGGGTGTAATCGCGAGTGGGTGAAAACTCGTTCGACTCAGGGGCAGTCTAGGTCATATAATTTTATACAGTGTTATGTAATCACTTATATGAGCAGATAATAGTACTATCCTATTAATGGAAACATGATTAAAGCAAGCAGTATGGTGTATGTAAGATTTACCTAAATTAAGTATGGAATTGTCAGCATGTAAGTGGTGTTTTTGTGACCGGCTCATTGCCCCGAGTGCATGACTGGCGTGCACCGCTTTGGAGGGTCGTCAAGGCATTTTGGTAGGCGACCTTGCCTATGGCCCTTATGCTCCATGGAATTTGGTCCTTTGCAATGAATTGGTTGGGTAGTGCGCTGTTGCCACACTAGGTAACCTATTGGCCAGTGGTTTGGGTCCCGTTGTCGGCTGATACTGCCTTGAGTGACCCGGACTAGTGCAGCACTTGGCTAGATGATGTTTTCAGCGATGTAATGGGTGGTGGGTTGAGCACGTCGAGCCCCATTGCAAGTGTTGCCATAACTTTTGTAGGGTCTACTCTCATGTAATGGGTTGACGAGAGGCGTTACAGTGGAATTGGCTTGCTGACTGGTGCGCCTTACTCGGGAGAATTGTCGAGGTCGAGGACGGCCTGTGAACAAGGGAACGGTTGCTCAAGCTGGCGTCTCGCATTTGTGGCCTCTACTCTCTGAAAGGTTGGGTTTGCCTCACCGAGCCTACACGGTTCGAGGTCAATGCCTCCTGGCAACATTTGGAGCAGCGTGGATCATGTCGCTTTGGGCCTTCACCTGCGCTTCATGGCTTGGCTTGCCTTCTGGCCACCGCTAGGTTTTACCTCTCGTGACCGCTTAAGCCTCAAGAATATTAGGTCACCAGATCTTCTGCAAATATTTGTTTGCTTTGTTGGTTTATGAGTCAGAGGATGGAACCCCCATTGCAATGTCTTCGGTTGGACAGGTGAGGTCTGGAAGTGGGTGCTGGTGCACATTTTTGGGCCACGTGTTTGCTAGCATTGTTACTCGAGGAGGTGTCATCGACATGGGGATGTTCTAGGTTATCGTGATAAGATTTCCTTCACGGCTTCTTGACACTGCTATTGGTAGAGTCTTAGAAAGTGGGTTGAGCTTGTTGTCCATGGCCTCTAGAGCTTCAAGTCACCACAGTCTATCCCTTGGCAGTTTTAGGCCTACCGAGGCCCATTCTGGGCTCCAAATTGGTTGTGGCTAGATTGACTATGGGCACTGGTCTAGGACGTGGCTGGACTCAATCTCGGCTCCGGATAGGTCCTTGGTGCAAGACATCGCTCAGATGGGAAGGAGTAGTGTCAAACTGATGGGACTCTAGATTGTCAACTTTGGAGCCAGGCTAATTTCGGAGCCGAGCTGGCATGTAGTTGGGCCAAATCTGGGTGCCAGTTATGGAGTGGCGGATTAGATCTAAGGCGTCGGAGTGGATCTAAGCTCCGGATGTAAATTTGAGCTGCCGAATGGGATCTGGGACACCGGACTGAGTCTGGGGCACCAGAGTAGGTCGCGGTTGAGCACAATTTTGGCCGAACTGAGTTGTGGCAAAGTCGGGTCATGGTCAAACTGGGTTATGTTCGGACTGTGTCTGGAAAATGTTCATATATGACGGATAGGAGGCAGACTGGGATGCGTTCATATAATACGATTGGAACTGCATTTGGTGGACCAACGAGGCGTACCTGAGGATGGCGATGAGGATCGCCAGTGGAGGGTGGTTTCAGTGTGGACGATGGTGCTGGTCGTAGCGATAGCCACCCAGTGACGGCGCGGGTAGCAATACAAGCTTCATTGAGTGCTTTCTTCTTCCTCTCTCCACTGTGCCTCAATTTCTTGATTCTCCTCTGGTGATGGTGACAGTGGCTCTTCAGGAGACGGTGGTCGCCGCTGCTTTGTACGTCGGAGTTTGAAAGTTGGAGGGGCAGCCCCCAGCATGGCATTTTTGGACTGGCCTTGTTGTGTCCATGGGCTATACTCTTTCCTTTAGCGAGGCAACTCGTAAGTGTAGGATTGGGCAGTGGCTTGTCCATTGATTATGCCTAGGACCTCTCCAGGTTTGTGGAGGTTGCTAGCAGTTCTGGGAGTGACAAGGCGTTGCCGCTTTGGGCTTTGTCATGGCTCCCTTGGACCGGATCGATCATTTTTCTCGAAGTGGGCCCTATCATTCTGATCCTCCCAAATACCGAGATCGTCGGGCTAATAGATAGGTATTGGGGGCTACCTGGGTCCTGAGGTCGTCGGGCCGATTGATCCTCTAAGGATGCTGACTTTCTTGGATTACTTGAAAGTAGAATGGTGAAGCCCCCTGTGTTACATCTTCTGATGGGTGTAGACAGTCTGGGGACAATAGGTCTAGAGCACTCGGCTGGATAGCGAGTGCTTGCGCGCTTGAGATCGATCGTTCGTCCGCATGGCTACTCGATCGGGGGTCATTGCCATGGGTGACTTTGCCTCGGGTTGATGCAATAGCTTGTATCTGAGATGTTGATCTTCTTCATCCATCCTAGAGTTAGAGAACGGAAGTATTGAGTCTTCAGACGAGCACAAATGGTCAGGAAGAGAGTGCTCTGCTGTGCATAAGGTGCCCATAAACTTGGCATCGATCACCTATTGGCATGACTACTCGATGAGGGGTCATAGCCATAGGAGGTGATATCTTTAGCCGATGTGCTCACTGGAGCATGAGTATTGACCGTGTTTATTTTGCTGTTGTGAGGTGGAAAGACTTTTTAGTCGTTCCCATAGACAGTGCCAATGATGTGTCCTTGATTCTTAGGTTGTGGTACGGATTCGGGAGCCATCCATTCTCTTGTTACGGGTTGAACCAGAGTAGATCCGGTCTCCGTCGCTATTAATCTAGAACCTACACACCACAAACCATAAACAGGAGGTCAAAGGACAACAAAAATTCTCCCACTGTATATACTCTGACACTCAAGCTAGAAATCTTTCTTATAGAATAGAAAGATACTAGGAGGATGTAATGAATGCATATATGCATATAGCGGTGGATGGAGCATTTAGATGTGCCAACTGATGGTGACTTAGACATGTGCCTAGTAGAGGGGTGGCTTAGAGGTGCACCTATGGAGGGCGACTTAGAGATATACACGGTAGAGGTGCGGTTTAGAAGTGCGTCAACAAAGAACGACTTAGAGGTATACTCGTGGAGGGAGGTTTAGAGAAAAAGGACTAAGCTGCACTGGTGGGTTAACATCCTGGTTACTTGAGCGGAGGGTTGACTCTTGGACAATAAGCTTTTGACTCCGGGATGAAAGGCTCATGGCTCCAAGAAGGGGGGCCGAGGGCTTCTGGAGAGATGGAGAGCCGAGGACCTTTGGACGGGAGGAGGGCCGAGGGCTTTTGGACGGGAGGAGGGCCGAGGACCTCCTGGCTGGAGGAGGGTCGAAGGGCCTCTAGGTTTAGAGGAGGGCTGATGGCCTCTGAACGAGCGGAGGGCTGATGGCCTCCGGGACTAGAGGAGGGCTGATGGCCTCTGGACGGGAGGAGGGTTGAAGGCCTCCTGGTTGGGGTAGGGCTGAGGGCCTCTTGGTTGGCGGAAGGCTGAGGGCCTTTTGGCTGGAAGAAGGCTGAGGGCCTTTTGGCTATCGGAAGGTTGATGGCCTTCAGATGAGAGGAGGGCTAAGAGCCTCTTGGTTAGTAGAGGGCTGAGGCCTCCTGGCTGGCGTAGGGTCGATGGCCTCCGGACAGGGGGAGGGCTGAGAGACTCCTGGGTGGCGGAAGGCTGAGGGCCTCCTAGCTGGTGGAGAGCGGATAGCCTCCAGACAGATGGAGGGTTGAGGGCCTCCTGGCTGGCAGAGGGTTGATGGCCTCCAAAGGAGAGGAAGGATAAAGGCTTTCAGGATTGGAGGATGGCCGAGGGGCCTTTGGACAGGCGGACAACCGAGGATCTCCTGGCCGCCAGTCTGCTATCATTGGGTATTGGTTAGTAATGGTTATGCCCTTCTTTGAGTCATATGGAGCCTTTTAAGCTTTTTTGGGCTTGTTTTTCCAAGTTTGAGGGTACTTGAATTTATAGTCTGGCTTGTAGATGCGCTATTCTTGCTGGAGCAATGTGAGACTCTTGATTTAAAAAAAAACTATGTTGAATTGTGGGCCTACTGTGGGGTCTGGTCCCTTGGGCCTATGGTTGTTGGACCCATTAATTTTCTATATATATGTTTTAACATCAATAGTTAAATCCATAAAATTTCAAGGTATGCATAAATGAAGTAGAGCCCAGAAAAGAAAGAAATGGGAAACAAGAAATAGTGTAAAACTAAGAACAAAAAAAGATAAAAAAATTTAAATTAAAATAAAAAAAGAATCAAGGCCGTTGGATAACATCCAGTGATCCTAAGTTGCGAAATAAGAGCTGCTTATTCTCCATCGCAAAATAGCACCCCTCATCCACTCATTAAAAGGCTTTATTAGTACAAGTTACGTATAATTAAATAACATAAATA
>JAOVVI020011568.1:1552-12593 GCA_028571085.2 Nepenthes alata | reverse complement strand
TAGTGCAACTCTCTCACAAAGCCACTCTCTCTTAAGAGTGCAACACCTAAAAAGCCGCTCTATCAACCGAGCACATCTATGGAGGCCGATCCTCAATTAAACACTCAATTTCTAACCATTTGCATCAATATATTTTCTCCTCCTATCTTTCTCAGCCAATTGAGAAGATTATTTACTTAAGTGTCGGATAATATCTCGAAAAATGAGTAATGTATTCCTCATACATCTTGTTCGTTTATTGTGGTTTGTAGGAACCATATTCAGAATAATGAAGATTAAATCCGTTTCTAATCGAACTCTCGAATAAGGCAGCTCCTTAATTTGTTAAATAATACAAATCTAAAGACACATCATTGGCGCTGTCTATGAAAAGTGACTAAAAGTTTAACCAACAACTGAAGAAAGTAGACATAGTGAACACCAAGACTCAAGCAAATGCGCCAATGAGAAACATTGTCTCCCATGGAGACAATCTAACCTTAGGTAGTCATGGAGATGATCGTCCAGCCACAAACATGGCGACGCTAGCGGCCCTAGTGGACATGTTATTGAAACTGCTCTAGACCGTATGTACCCATTTAGAGGAACAATTGCTAGGGGCTCCTACCTCAAACTCTTAGACTTCGGATCTAAAAGGAGAAACTGGAGGAAGAGATAGCTTGCTAGGGAGATAATTCAACGGCCCGACAACCTCGTGGTTCAAGAGGCCATGAGCGACAGGGCCCAAATCTGACTAGAAGGCCGATTAGGTCATGGAGCACGGGATGAAATCCCAGAGAGATGGAATCCACACTATTTTCGAGACGATTGGCGGCCTTCAACCTAAGAAGAAGCTTCGTGCAGTACCTTATCAGGGAAACCACGTAACCGGTCGATCCAGCATGTCTCTTTGAACCACTCGAAGTTGAGGACCTTCCTTAATATTCGGAGGATTGCGTCTACCTCCCAAATGAAGAAAATTCAAAAGATCGAGCAGTGGCTGTTCAGAGGAAACACTGATAGACACTCAACCAACCTGAGAAGGTTACTGTTCACGAGGGAGATCCGGATGCAACAACTCCCTCACAAATTTAAGATACCGACCCTAGAGCTATATGATAGAAGTTCTGATCCGACGGATCATTTAGATCATTTCCAAACTTTCTTGGGATTCTAGGGCTTTGACCATGCGGTTATATATCTTTACTTCCCTTTGACCCTTAAGGGAGACGCTCGGATTGGTTCTATTGGTTACAACCAATTCGATCAAAATATTCTAGGAACTGGTCGACAAATTCTTGTCGCTGTTTGCCTTTAGTTGAAGGAAGGAGAAGCAGCTATAGCACCTTGTCTGCATCCGACAATGGCCAATTGAAAATTTGAAGCGCTTCCAGACCCGATTTACTGAGAGGCCCAAAGGATATCCAAGCTAACCGGCAAGGTGAAGCTGAACTCTTTTATAGTGATTGTGCAGTCAGGTGACTTTTTTAAACATTTGGTTCAACAAAAGTCCAAGGCTTTTTTGAGGCATGGACTAGTATTCGGGCATACATCACCATTGAGGAGGCCAACGAAACGAAGTGGTCTGAGCGCACAGATTATCATCTGGGATCGATGAACAAAAATAGAAGTAGAGACAGCTCCAATACTTGAGATCCCAGGAAGCAGACGAGGATATAGTTGGGTGTCAGAAGAGAATTTAGGTCTCTAAACCTAACTCCATCGAATGATACCTAGATGAACATCATCATACGGATTTGGGACGAGAAGTTCTTAAAATAGTCGATGTAGCCCAAGAACTCGAAAGAAGGAGATTAGTTTAAGTACTACTTCTACCATGAATCTCCAGGTTATAATACCAAGGACTGCTGGACTCTACAGAAGGAGATTAAGGCTCTCATTCAAAATGGCTCCTTAACATATTCCTAAGAGACCCGAGGCAAACCTTCTGGAGAGCAGATGATGAAGAGTTGGGCCGATAAGAGCAACTGTGTAATCGAGTTGCGGCCAGAGTGGCTAACATAGTGTCCATAAGACTGCCTAGAAACAACACTCCAGACCATCCAAAGAAGACTTTCAACAGTAACAAGTAGATGATAGGAGTTAGAAATGATGTCATTAATTTTAGCGATGATAATATGATTCACATAATAACTTCACATTCTAATCCTCTAGTTGTATCTGCACTCATTTCGGATGAAATATTTGACTATCAATTGAAATGAGTCTTTGTTGATAATAAAAGTTGAAGAAATGTATTATAAATTTATACATATTTTAAGTTCGGATTAAAAAAAGGACCCAATGGGACTGGTCTAGGGACCCATATACGGATTAGATAATGAACCTGTTTCAGTCAAGAGGACCATTTAATTGGAGGTCACACTAGGAACGTATAGAAAGATAGCATGCCATATGCTCACGTTCCTGGTAGTCGATCTATTCTCGATCTACAATGCTATTTTGGGACTATCCTATTGAGTGTCATTCGGAGTAGTGACATCGATCCCACATCTCAAGATAAATTAATGACAGCATGCGGCATTGGGGAGGTCCTAGGTGACCAAGTCACTGACCGGACATGCTATTTATCTCAGTTTAGGTCATTCAGGTGATTCCAAATCGGTTGATTGAGGACTTTGATCTTTGAGATGAAATAACACATAGAAAGGACAGTCCGATGAATCAACCGACCAGATCCCTCTAGATCTCATTGAGCCAGAAAAATGTGTATAAATAGGAAGCTCAATTCCGGGTCACCTATGTGAAAAATTGATGGCTTTTCTCTGGTAAAATTACGTACAGCATGCGGTGTTTGGGAAGCCTTAGGTGACTAAGTCGCTAGCCGGATATGCTATTTATCTCAGGTCAGTTAGGTGATTCCAAATCGGCTGATTGAGGACTTCTATCTTTGAGACGAAGAAACACCATAGTAAGGACAGTCTGGCGAATAAACTAACCAGTTCCCTTTGGATCCCAGCGAGCCAAAAATATATATACAGATTAGAAGCTCACTATCGGGTCACCTGTGTGAACAGTTTATGGTTTTCTCTAGTAAAACTCAAATGTATTTGTAATAATACTTGTTGATAAGTCATGGATTCCAATTGGAGTAATAGTCTATAAGTTGGACTTTAATTTAGACCGTAAGTTCGTTAGGCAGAAATATAGGAACCATTCCATCAAGAAGTTAATTGTCATGAGAGATGTTAAAAATCTACTTGAGTAGGCTTCATAAGGGAAGTTTAGTATCCGAACTAATTGTCAAATGTAGTACTCGTCAACAAGAGTAACGGGAAATGACAAATATGCGTCGATTTTATTGATGTGAATAAAGTATGTCCAAAGGATAGCTTTCTATTGCCAGGAATTGACCAGTTGGTAGACTCAATATTTGGGCATGAGTTGTTGAGCATTATGAATAGTTATTTAGGCTACAATTAGATTTGGTTGAGTCTCGACAATAAAAAGCACACATCTTTTATGATAGACTAAGGGACGTACTGTAATAATGTCATGCCCTTTGTTCCGAATAATGTAGGAGCCACCAATCAGAGGTTTGTAAATAAAATATTCGAGGCACAGATCATCCGAAATATGGAGATGGATGTAAGCAACATGCACGTCAAAAGTATGGCAATTGACAACCCTATTCACAATCTTCGGGAAGCTTTTGAGGTGCTCTAAACAATTAGATGAAGTTGAACCCAACAAAATGTGTATTTAAGGTAATTTTTGGAAAGTTTATTGGCTTTATTGTATCTCATTGGGGAATCAAAGTCAACCTCAAGAAGATAAAAGTCATCATGGACATGAACATGCCTCTATCAGTGATAGAAGTCCAGAGACTCACTGGAAAACTCGTAGCACTCTCTCAGTTCCTACTAAAGTTAGCAGAGAAATATGTCTCCTTCTTCAAGGCCCTGAGGGGAGCGAAGGCAAGTGATTTTCAATGGACTACTGACTGTCAGGCAGTCTTCTAAGAACTAAAGGAGTATCTTACCAATCCACCTCTCTTCATCTCACCAAAAGAAGGCGAAGAATTATTTCTCTACCTTGCAATATTAGACACAGCGTTGAGCTCAGTCCTAATCAGGTAAGACTTTGAGATACAACGACTAATCTACAACGTTAGCAAAATCTTGATAGACACTAAGACTCGTTACTTGCATGTTAAAAGGATCGCTATGGCGTTAGTCTACTTAGCTAGGAAGTTATGACCGTATTTACAAACCTACAAGATCATCGTCCTAATGGACTAGCCTTTAAAATGGATTATGTAGAAACCTGACTTGTCCAGACGACTAACCAAATAAACCATAGAATTGGGTGAGTTTAACGTGAAATTTCGACTGTGGCCAACCATAAAAGGTCAAGCCTTCCTGGATTTTATAGTCAAAACGATGACCCTGTTTCTGAATGTTGTCCATATAAGCAAGGATGCCTGCCAACAAGAAGAGACTCCAATTTGGATCTTGCATGTGGGCAGGTTATCAATCCAATTAGGAAGCGGAGCAGGCATGTTTGAAAACTTTAGACAGGTTGGAGATGAAATACTCGATGACTTTTGGATTTCCAACCACCAACAATGTCGCTAAGTACAAGCCTTACTTGTTGGACTCAGGCTGGTAAAGGAATGCTCGGTAAAAAATCTAATTGTCCATGACAACTCGAAGCTGATTGTTAATTAGGTCATCGGGAATTTTGAAGTGTCTATCCTATTGCTCGTAAGATATCTTACTAGAGCAAATGACCTGACTGAAGTGTTCGATTGGGTGAAAATTCTCCACGTCCCGAGAGAATAAAATTGGAAGGTAGATCAATTAGCGAAGGCAGTAGCAGCCGAAATGTTGAGCAATATGCCCGTGATATGCGAGAATATCTTACAATCTCGAGCATCGAAGGCCGAAGGAAAGAGATGTTTTATATCTCAGACAGTGAAAACTGGATGACTCCACATAGAAGGCACCTCGTCGAAGGCCTTCTACCGAAAAACCCGGATGAAGCCAAGTGCATAAAGAATATAGTATGTTGGTATACCATCATAGACATGAGGTTGTACTGACGAGGTTATTCTATTCTCTATATGTGATGTCTCATGTCAGAAGAGGCTGACTATACACTAGGTGAGGTGCATATCAGAATCTGTTGATCGTATATTGGAGGTAAGAACTTAGCATTCAAAGTCATAGGGCTACTTCTAGCCAACGATGAAGAGTGACAATGTAAAATTTATGAAGAAATGCAAAAACTACCAAATCCACGACAATATTCCTCATCAACCGCACACAAAATTGCAGACCCTATAGGCACCGTGACCGTTCACATAGTAGGGGCTTGATATATTAGGCCCATTGGCCATTACATTCGGAAAAAGGAAGTTTGTTATAGTCGGAAAAAGGAAGTTTGTTATCCATTGCCCATTACATTCAGAAAAAGGAAGTTCGTTATAGTCGGTATCAACTACTTTATAAAATAGATAGAGGCCATCCTATTGGCATGGATAACCAAGTAGAATGCAACAAAATTTGTTTGACAGAGTATTGTATACAGATTTAGGATTCCCGAGGTCATATTGACCGACAACGGGATCCAATTCATTGGAAATTGATTCACTAAGTATTACACGAGTTTAAAAATCTGACTGGTTCATTCTTCTATTACCTATTTACAAGCAATTGGGTAAGTGGAAGTGACGAACCAAACTCTACTACATGGGTTGAAAACAAAGTTAGAGGACGCAGGAGGCTCCTAAACGGACGAGCTACCTTTCATGTTATGGTCATACAGGACGACGCTGAGGGAACCTACATGAGAAATATCCTTCAGTTTATACTACGGGACGGAAGTGGTTATTCAAGTGGAGATCAGACTGCCCAACTTTTGAGTCAGAAGTTTTAACCCCCCTTTTTTGGTAAGTAAGTAAATTTTATTAAAAATAATAAAAAATTATAACAGACTATTTCTATCGCCAAATGATATATTTGAAAGGAGAACATAGAAGTTAGGATATCCCCCGAACTCCGTAAAATAAATCATGAAAACAAAAAAAATGCACCATAGTGCACACCCCAGTGTTTAGACAGCGGACATTCCACATGCATAGCACATACATAGCTAAGCATGAGGAATAGAAGAGGGGGAATGTTTTTTCTTTTTATGCTTTTTTTGTTTTTTGAGAAGAGAGTTAGGCCCGATGCACTCCATAGAAGGAGACATGTCGGCAGCTGGAAGGGGTCAAGGAAGATCTGGTCCAAATCCCTCAACCAATCTTTCCCCAGTGGGAAGAATCGAAGCAGGGTTATCATTCCGAAGTAGACTACCGCCAATGATCGGAACCGTGGCAACCCAGGTTGATCCTGCACTAATCTAGATTCTCCGCAAAGGATCTGCCTTGACCCAGGATTATGAGAGTCCTCAATGAGTCTAGCTCGAGAAGCAGCAAGCTTCGTACGTAACTCTTCAATATTCCTCTTCAGCTTGCGAAGACTTGAACACGATCGTTGGTCTCCTCCATGCTGATCATCTGCCACTACAAGGGAGGAAGAACCAATCCGGGATTGGTTATACTTAATTGGCGTGCCGAGTTGCTCCACTCCCACCTTTACGCAGTCAGGGGTAAGTCTGCAGTCGCAAGAGCCTCAGTACTAGCAATATCCACATGACCAGCAGTACGAACCTCTCCCAACTTTGACTCAGCTAGCAGATCAAAGCCCTCTAGACTCTTAGGCTCAACAGGTTCATTATGGGACGCCAAACTACAGTCAAAGGGAACAGGGTGTATTTCTGCTGCATGGTAGTCCACCGGTGAATATAATGGAATTGTGGGGAGAAGCAGGGAAGCTTGATCCTTAGATTCAGCTCCAAAAGTCTCCAACTTCTGCGAAGCAGGGGAAGAGAGGACCGGGTGGTCCATAGAAAAATCAGAAGAGCCCACCGAGACACCCAACTGAATGCCCTTTTCCAAAGCCAATAGATTAAGATCCCACTAAACACATTGCAATTCACCTGAAGCAGGATCAGGTGTTGAGTCATCGTCCTTGCCAGATTGCTAGGCCAAAAAAGCCAGGTCTGCTGGCTGAAACTGATGAGGGGCACACTTTAAATGCTGCTCTTGTTGGGCAGTTTTGGTGCGCAGGTCTATTGGGCCCAGAGCAAGATCATCAGAACCAACCAACTGGCTCAGTTCTACTGCAATGGCTGCAGGAATAGCAAAGGAATGCATGGAGTTCACAAGTTGTCCTACACTAGAATGGCTTGCAGGGGCAGACCCAAAAATGGAAGGAGTATGTAAATCCTCCCGCTCCACCGAGCACTTATCAACCTCAGCTGAAAATAAATTCAAATGAGACATTTGGTCAGAGTCCCCTGCAATCCGAGCCCTTGAGATGCCATCCGCATCATTGAGCATAGCAATTTCACTAGCTTCACCAAAATGCAGACCTTCAAATTGATTCAAGACCATCACAATAGGAGCTGAATCAGCCTTTGGGTGATTATGAGCAGATTTTGCATGCTCAGCAACTGGGGCTAACAGGGTTCTACCCGTGGGCCAAAATATAGACTTTGTTTTGCAATGAGCCGTGTGATGGCCAATCTTCCGGTAGATCCTACATCTCTCCGGCTTCCAATGGCAATCCACTTGCATCTCAGACTCAGACGCTTGCCCTGATTCAGCAGGAAAACTAGAGCACAATCTGATTTTAGAAGGCAGAATAGATTCAATCCCCACCTCTACATAGATACGAGCAAACTGCATATGCTCCATTTTGGCAGTATGAGGATCCAGCAGAAGTGGTTTACCAATAGCATTGCAATCCAACCGAGGCCAAATAGAGTCCAATATTTTACCAGGACATTCAACAGAGTAATCCATATCGGAAAGGATTTGTGCTCCTCTTTAGACACTGGCATTCTGGGAGTCCATCGTTTAAGGAATATAGGCCTCCTAGCAAATGCCCAAGGGCCTTTTTGGAGACAGAGGTCCATCAACTTGAGTGATTAAAAATGAAAGAAGACAAAACCAGTCGCATTCTCAGCCACATGACGAATACCATATTGAGTCCAAATCTTACGAGCAATGCAATTTATGGCATGAAAATGAAGGGGTTTCTCATAAAAATAGCCAACTAGCGTCGCACCCCAATAGGCTTCTATTTGATTCATAACCTCAGTAGGAGGAGAAATATTAACGACATCACCTTCTACTTTTGGCGGAGGAAAAAATTTCAGAGAAGACAGGGAATACATTTCCTACTTCTGAATTAAATCAGCCCAAGACATCTTAGAAAAACCACTCAATTTATCAGGACAAGCGACAGTTGAGGAGTTAGGTGATGAGGAGATAATACCTGCGGCCGAATTTGCAATCAGGAGGGGGCAGGGGATAGCAGGAATAGCAAAATGAGATGCCCCATAAAGGAAGGCGACGAATGGCTTAGAAACCAGGTGACCGGAGGTAGTGTCCTCAGCAGCGAAAGGAAGACGAGGAGCTAGAAGAGGCAGAAAGTCTGAGTGAGTCCGGGGATAAGATCCTGCACCACCAGAAGCTTCATGGAGCCCTAATGAAGCACAGCCATCAGGCGAAGGAGAAGAAGATAGAGGGAGTACATCCGGACATCGAGTGAAAAACAACTGGGAAATGGATGAAGAGGGCGAGGAATCAGAAAAACTAGAAACAACAGAAGCCACCCGCGAAGGAGCAACGGGCAAAAGAGGTGGAGCGAATGCTTGGGGAGGACCAGGAGGTGCCCCTAGGAGGTAGGCCATGCCCGGCGACGTCGAAGAGACAGGTAATCTTCAACCCTAAAGGCCGCCTTCGCAATTCAAATTTCTAGAGAGAGGGAGGAGCGTCTCTTTCTAAAGCTTCGTCTGATGATTGTTCCAAAAGTTTTAACCCACAAAGCAATTTTTAGCAACTCAGAGAGTATCTTGACTTGATTAAAGAAGCTTGACACGTAGCACAGCTATGCACAGTGGCCTATCAGTGATGGATCGCTCGAAACTAAAACAAGAAGGTGAAAGTACGCCAATTTGAGGTGGGAGACCTAATTCTAAGGAGTATAGAAGCAATTGGCAAAATCGTCCACAGGAATAAGCTGTACTCAAATTAAGAAGGACTATTCTTAGTCACAGGGATTCTCCAAATGATGCATACAAGTTACAAACCTAGAACAAAAAACTGGTCCTGAGAACTGGAATACCATCCGCCTCAAGAAATACTATCAATAAATCTTCGCCGAGCACCGGTAAATCTAGTTCATGCCATGCGAACTGCTTATATGATTTAAACATGTTTCAATAAATAATATGATCATTCATATATTTTATTGTTCATCAGAATTCTTGTGTGATTGTGTGAATTAAAAGGCCTAGATTGTCTCTAAGTAGGGTAAAAATCTTCACTTGTGAACTGATCTACTAAAATATGATCAAAACCTTAGACCAAATAATCAAGTGTCCCAAAAGAGGTCGAACGCTAAATCTTAGTGAAGACAATCGAGAAACCCGAATAAGGTCGAAGATAATGGCCCAGGGGTTTGAAGACAGAAGTCTAACCCTCTCTAAAGCGGTTAAAATAAAATAAAACCCTAGGGGGCTTTTCAGTATGCGTGCAACATATGCTTCAATAGGAACGAGCAACATTAGTTGACAATGGCTGATAGATTAGAACTCGATGTACAAGTGCAACAACTCCCTCTAATAGGGACGAGCATCATCAGCTATGTGCAAGTGATGGTTAATGCTCCGTCAAAACCCGACGACTATGGTAAGTCAACCTGGTCGGCCATGAGCAGCTTCCCTAGTGCTGCAATGTCTTCTAACAGGAATGAGCACATTCGGACACATACATTTAGCTAAATCCAGCAACAATAGTAACAATGCTTAGTGGGCAAACAAAATAAATGTTGAGCAAAGAAATTCAACATCAATGAAGAAGCATCAGTGACAACGATTTAAACGATCTAGCTGATTTATTAATGAGTCAATATGTACAATAAAGAGTCTTTATTAGGAAAATTATAAGATATTGCCTATGCCTCACTCGAATGGAATAAATATTCTAAGGTTGGGAACTCCCCTTTAAAGTGGTGAAGTCTCCCCACCTGTGTATGAGAAATCAACTAAATTTGATTGATGAAGAGCTGCAATATTCTCGGATCAAGGAAACCAAAAGGAAAGTCAGGAGTAGTCAAGGACATAATCAATTTGCAATGATGAATGTCATCCCAAAATTTGTTGTCCAGCACATGACCAACTTCTTTTGGTCAAAGATGAGTCCTCACCTCTCCTTTGAGTCAAGCGCACTTACTTTAAAGATCGGAGAAATTCTGTTCAATCTCCTCAAGCTTGTCATTGAGTGAAGTGATTCGATCTAGAGCTAGAAATCTTTCATCTGAGAGCTCTTGGGATTTCGCTTGAGACTCGAATAGCTCTAAGTTGAGGAAAGCATCCCATTCTCGACTCTGTTGAGCCTCGACAATGGCAATATCCACCCAGATCTCCATCTCTCTAAGTGCGGCATGATCTGCATATGCCTAAGATAGGCAAGAGATCTTAGCATCTTGATGGTGCAAACCCTCCGCTATCAGATGATGCAATTCTTGTGACTATCAAACAAAATGGAATGGTCAGTCAGAAACAATAATAAAGAATGCAACTACAGAATGAAGAGCTCTACAAGTAGTACCTTAAGGAGGCCGGCTATAGATGGACTGGGGGAATCCTTAGGTCCAGCTACAAATGGAGGCCTCTAATACGACAGAAGCAGCAAATGGAAATAGAGCGGCATCTCAAAGCTAGGAGGAGAAGGAGATACTCCTGAAGACTCTAGAAGCACAAGTGTTGAAACCTCAGTGCAAGGAACTTCCTCAGCAGCAATGGTCTCTGGATTATTTCTAATTATTTCTTCAGTCACCTAATCATTATTAGCACCTTCCTTAGAAAAACAACAAGAGGCATGGAAACAAAAGCATTAGATGATGAAGCGACTAAGATTGGAACCTCGTACTCGGCTACAGTCAAAGCGTTGATCGATTCACCCGATTTGCCAGCCGAGGGG
>JAOVVI020011567.1:0-12594 GCA_028571085.2 Nepenthes alata | reverse complement strand
AAATATGATATTATTATGAATTCAGTTTCTATATTCATAAAAGTATGATTGAAAGCTTTACAAAATATTAAGAATTAAAATATTAAGAATTATAATTATTTTCTGCTAGAGTGAGAAAATTAAGAAGAACCAAGAAAAGGTGTGGAGCTTCTGCAAAGATCTTAAAAAGAATTATGAAATTGGACCAAGGAATTATTCAGAGGGTAATATTCTCTAACATACCTTAAAATATTGTAGTGGTAATCGAGGAATTGATCCTAATCTGCAGGGGACTAAAAGCAAATTACCGCCCTATCTATCGGGTTATAAGTATGTACTACCCACCTCTAGGTATTGAATAGGAATGTGAGGCCTTAGATTGTGTAGAAACAAACATAATCATTTTCTCGACTGTCTACTCCGTTAGTTGGTGAGGCTTACTAGCCCTAATCCCTAAAGATAAATAAGTTTTTAATGTGTTTGACGATTAAGACAGCAAAACAATAAGAATAATAAGGATAAATGCATTATAAAAATGTTTTCTACCCATGTTTTATGCTTATATATGCATTATGACTCTTATTCCCTTCAATGATATGTTTTGAGTATAATCTGCATATTTATTGTTATATGTTATACTTTACTGAGCATTTGGCTCACTTCCTTGCTATTTTTACTAACCTTCAGATGAGTCGCACGAGCTGATGCCAAATAAATATGAATGAAGATAGGAGTTTCTTACACTTAGAAAAATCGATTTTGATATTTATGTTTCCGGTTTTGATATACTAAAATTATGTAAAACTTTGAAAATATGAAATGCTATATTCTATTTTGGTGATATTAGTTTAGTATGACTTCTGTAGACAATTATGGATATTATGTATGCTTCTGCAGGATATTGTGTAGTTAGTTTTGTTGAATTTTTAGTAGGAATCTTTCCTTAACAAGATCTGGCATCGTACTCTTATAGTACGGTGTTGGAGTCACTAATGATATGGCGACTGTATGGATCCTATGAATGTTTATATATATATGTATCATATTAATTAATTATGATAATGGCTAATGATGGAAATGAGGATGTGGATCGTCAAAGAACCAAAGCCCCATATTGTGTTTATATGTTGGTGATTACTTCGAGTTCCTTTCTACCGATAGAGGGTTTTGTTTGAAACCCTGGATCAGCTCGTTTCTATGAGATTCGATTATTTGGGAGAGCCTTGTCTCATTTCTTGGATGTTTGACGGTCGTGCAATTTGCACAACACTGCTTCCTGGG
Organism: Nepenthes alata; assembly: GCA_028571085.2. Classification (NCBI taxonomy): domain Eukaryota; kingdom Viridiplantae; phylum Streptophyta; class Magnoliopsida; order Caryophyllales; family Nepenthaceae; genus Nepenthes; species Nepenthes alata. The sequence continues at coordinate 11,334 of JAOVVI020011567.1, read as the reverse complement.
TTCATTATTCATCGTTGAAAGCTAATTTGCACATTATACGATCTTAATGCTCAAATCTATGTTTTTTGTGGCTAACTTCATTTTTCAAATCGTGATGTTCTGTGAGTGCTCAAAGGTTGGAAGAAGTAACATATGTGCTTCCTCTATTTGCAAGTCAGAGTGATTAAAGCACATTTCCAGATTCTCTTCGCAGCTATATGTGCTTCGAAGAGAGATTGGAGTACTCTTCTCTTTTATCAGAGTCCCCTCCTTGGCGCGGTGATTGTGGAATGAACTTTCCTCTTTTATCTGATTCCTTCTTAGTGCGGTGAGCATGGAAGCGCATGAAAGTGGCCACTAATAAGTATTCTTTCTTTGGTGTTGTGTGGCGATCTGTGTTTGGGCCTTCACAATCGTTATTTTGGTTTGTTGTCCGGCATTTTTCGTATATTTGTTACATGGTATGGAGACCAAAAGTATATCTAGTAGGAGAGTTCTAACTCAAACAAATAAAACCAAAGTAGTTGTCTTTGAAACTGTTACAACCATAACTTCTTAAATTACTGATCAACATCTGGATGAGATGAATTATCATCATTGGAGGAAGATCGTGTTAGTTGTTTTTTGAAGACTTGATAAGAAGGATCATCTCACTGATGATCCTCTCGATCCAAACATGGATCTTCTTGAGGCCTGAGTATGGCTTCGTGAAGATGGTCACCTATACACTCAGTTAATTAATTCTATAGAATATAGGGCCGTTATTTTGGTCACACACACTGACATTGCTAATGAATTATGGGATTATCTGCCATTTCTTTACTCTAGAAAATATAAGATATCAAGGATGTTAGACGTATCTAAATCTTTCTTTGTGTGGAGCAGAAGAATTAAAGTATAATTGATTATTTTGCAGACTTCAAAAAGCTCTACAAGTAACTATATGCCCATTAATATCGATGTGAAGTAAATGCAGGAGCAGCCTAACATTTTTTTTAGCAAAAAGAAAAAAACCGTCAGCAAAAACTTGATAGCATTATTAACCTTACTACTCACCCAATCCACAATTGGTTTATTATGTTCATAAGTATTTAAACAAAACCAGAACCACAATTTTAATAAAAACACATTGAAATTACAAGGTTCCACTCCTAACTTGTCAACAAACCTTTAATGTCATCAAATAAATAAATGGCTCACGGAACCTCATATTTGGCGTAAAATACACAACCGATATATACCCACACTCAAACAACCTTCATGATACTTATCTTCCAACTCTATTATCAACTGACATTTTATATCAATCTTTAACCATATTAAACATTATTTAGGTAACAATACTATCATTATTGTCCAAATACTCAAATTATCATTTTCTCCTCAGTTTAACTTGTTTTAAATTACAATTCCATAGTGAACACATAAAACACTTCATATTTCACATCAATATAAGAAATTTCTCAGACCTACACCGACAATAATAAATCAAATTATTTGAATCTTCGAATAAAATGATATCTCAATGCACAGGATCTTGTAAATCTCCATGAATTACCCACGTAGCCCAAATAAATTGAGGTTTGAACAAAACAATAACAAGGCAAGGTACGATATGAGGAATAATACCAACAACAATGAATCTCATATATAAATCTGACCAAGGGAATATCAAGGTTAAAAATCAATTCTTGAATAGAAAAAGGATGATAGAGGAGAATGTCACACAAGTACCTAAAGTACCTCAACTAACCACATCTTCCTAACATTACCACATGAAACACCTTATCCTCTTTTAGGCCCACCCAACATAATTTCTTCATAACCTTTCCAAAATTATAAATTCACAATTTGATACCTTTAGAAATCATTAACATTGACTTTCCATAAAATATTCACACATATGCTGCTAATAGGTCCAAAACTCCTCTAAATTCTTACCTATCTAGATTTAACCATATTGTATATTTCTACGACATACCACACAACTCATACAGACCTTCATCATGGTCCATTAGATAGACGACAACAAAACATATATTTTCTCATCTAGTTCCATTGTACACTAGATTATACCAATATTTATTTATATAAGAAATTGTTTATCCATTTTAGTTAAGGCCAATTCCTAAAATCCTCGTATCACTTACACAAGTTTCAACCAACTTACGAAAATCACATTATAAAACATCCAAGATTGTTGCTTCTATTCCATACCACCACACAAAAAGTTTTTTCTATATGCATCATATAATTCTATTTCACCAATTTATGCATTGACAGTATGATACATAGTTTTTTACACCATTCAATCATTTCATTTTTTACCAGATTTTACCATTTTTTTGTTTAATATTTCTTCATCAATTCTTCTCAATTACATTAAAATAATTTTCCTAACATATGGCTTCAAATAGTAATTCATGCACAATTCTTTTCAAGGTTCCTTTATGCCTCTCAACATAGTATTATGTGACTTCCTGAAATATTTCTACACAAGTTTCCAAACTATTATGTAACACATGGCAATAAAATATTCTCACATTTTTACCCATATGTATCATTACCAAACTTGATTAATCTTTTCACTCATGTCTTGGCAAACTTACATTGACCTATAATCTGAACTTATTCTCATGTATAACTGCCTTAATCATCTTGGTCACCTAAAAGAGAATATTTCTCCAACATACTAATCCAATTTTAACATGTATTAAATCACCAAACATAATTATGCTTCATCTCATAATGGACCATCATTATTAGCATGCCAACAGATCACAGGCGATGAACTATCTATAACTACGGTTCTTTTTTCTTTTTTTACTTACCCAAAACAATCCCCAGAATTTTCATCTATCCCTATTTTAAACAATTCAATTTCACTCATACATATTTACTGAAATGACACAAAATTCAGATTATACTTCATAATTGATACAAACTGAATTCTCCAACATGTAAATTCTCAATCAAAAGATAGCACCAACAGAAATTAATCCCTAAAAATGGAATAAAAATCCATGAATATACTACAAAATCGCAAATTATAAAGCGCAACCAAAATCCTCACGTTTGCCAACTCTCAGAGCCTTGCTCCAAAAGAGGAATCAAAATTCCCAAAGGCTCTACTAGATCAAAAATCATACTTTTCTCAACTAAATCCCAAAATCATGCTCTAATAACACAAATGTCTCAACCAAAACTAAACAAACACAAAACATTGAGATAATGATGATGAAATCCACTAAATATGTATCACCGAAATAACAGCATACTTATACTCCACTCATATCAATCTCATCAGCATATTTCTCTATTTTCATCATACATAAGACAAATATTATAGCTACATAAACTTATCACAAATAAAAGCCTATTGTCACTATCTATAATAACGAAGAGTCTACCAAGAGTCTCTTATCAAAGCTACTCCACAAAAGGTATGGCCACCAATAGGCTAATAAAAAAAGATAGAAAATAAATAATAAATGAGCCAAATATCCAGCAAGTAATTTCATAATCAGAAAATACAATGATATTAAATATCAACAAAGTCTAAGGAACTCATGAGATGGTAGAGCAACCCAACTATCATGTATCGGATACAATATATGAAATGTCAAACACATAGTAGGAAACATAACGTAATCATGAGTTCCATGATGTAGAACAACAAATATAATCTACAAGAATAACATTTCATCATTGCAAAGCTAAGGCCAATATATTTATGCCCCCATTGGTAGAGTAAATTACTCCATACTTAGATCAATCTCCATCACCACATTGAGTTATGCCAAAAGCATCCTACTATCACACATCTGTGGTCTAATCAATCACTGAATATCTCTAAATATCCATATCATAATATAATACTCATAAGTTTTGCAGTAGAAATAAATATCTCCTCGAGATTGTTAAAATTGCCTCGGTATTGAATAATGCAGACTACCCTAAGGTACCCATAGATCCGAATACGTTAGTGTCTTCATATATCTTTATTTACTTTATATATGGAATACAAAACGAAGTATCATACTACATCATACCATAACACATAATATCTAGGATCTATACACCTATAATTTTGTATTATTTTCACATGTAGTTCTCAACCACATCCTTCTAAATTGGGTAATATTAATAAATCATGATAGAACCATAAAAAAGCAAAGAAATATTAATAAAATTACAAGGATCATATAAGAAGCCTAGGAAACATCAATAAGATCACGTACTAGTACAACAATGATAAGCATCAAATGTATGCACTGAGAGTACAACAATTGTATGATAAGAAGCCAGTGATGAGGATCACCTTATCCTCATCAACCTGTATGTACTATGGGCAAAATGCATCAATTGATAATCAAATAAACATATCTGGCAATCAGTAAATATCTCGTCATATCCTAAGGTGCCATTTGCTTCACTTAGAATGCCAAGATTAAATTCACCTATCAAATATCAAATTTTTCATCCAATTAATTAATCAAAATTTATTACTAGATACTTCCATCATTATTATATATTAAATCAATAAGTGAAATGAGTAAAACCTCATTTATTATGTTGGGTCACCAAAAATATATCCATAGGAAGTTATCTTCTTACACTATTAATTTCATAAAAATTAATTTAGAATAGTCTACATCTCAAATAATCCACCAAATACATGTTTTCACTAAGGAAATCTATTACCACATTTAAATAATATTTGTATTTCCCAAATTTACAAACTAACATATTACATATTCCTCTTTCCCTCCATTTCATGCACACAGCAGCGTTCCAAGGATCAGAACAGAGCATCACAACGGCTCCCATGGGCAACCTTTTTTTTTTCTATTTTTTGAATTCAAGCATTAGGCACCCAATGCACAAAGATTTACACCAAAATCTCAACGTAGGTTCATCACAACACCTATTTGTATATTGTAGAACCAATTTGCACATTAAAATTGATTATTTTCCAATTTTCCTGATTTGAAGTTCATATGCCCTGTTTTTTCTTCCTCTTCATTCTCAATTCGAGTTACTTAAATTCAGCTTATTCACCAACTTCTAACATTTACAAATTATCAAAATCACTTCATATAATATCCCTGGATTCAATTGAATGTAGAAATCCAATCCCTAACAGCAATTTGGCTTAAATTTACAAAATCTCAATAAAACTCTAAATTTGGAATCTCATTCAAAATTTCATCAAATTCGATTCTTCTAGAGAAATTAGGTTATTAGGATAATAATTTATGAAATTAGAGAGCTGTAGGATCATAGAATAGTAAGAGATTATAGAACTACTTACTCAAAATTGTTACCAAGCCCCTCTTCTCTCACCTCTGTTTTTCGTTCTCTTTACTCTCTCTCTCTCTCTAGCCGTGCCTGTTGCACAGGCTACCCACCAAATGAAGCAAGGAACTTATATAATGCCCCCTTCATCTTCCTACCTCTGCCAATCTCCATACTTATCCTCTTCATTTATATAAATATATATATTTAACTACTATTTAATATTATATTATATATGTACCATCCTTATCCCTTTTCAATTCTTATCTTACATACGCATGCAAGCATGCGCACGCGCGCGCACACACACATATTATAATAGTTGAGAATATTTATGTACTCAAATAATAATTCTTTTTGAGTCTATCAAATTTTTCATAAACCCTAAAATAATAAATTTCAAGTTATTTAAATCTCAAACTTAAAATAATGACATCTTAAGAGTGTCCTAAAATATACGCAATACTACCTACTAACCAATGCGTCAAGAAATAGTAAAGGCATAAGCCATCACATGCACACTAGTTGTCAAACTCCACCTAAGCGGACCACATTAACTAATTTAGATTTATTTAGATATTAGTTGAGATAGGCAGACTTCGGAGCTATCCTAGAGACGTACGTGGCAAACTAAATTGTTGACACTTTCCAAATATTTTTGCACAATTCACAACAGTTTGCAAAAACCAAACCTCCTTTTTGCAGCTTGAGGATTCATTTATAAGTAAGATTTCATTAGCCATATAACCTATTTGCAAGTCATTTTTTTGGTAAGTAAACTTATTTGCATGCGTTGTGCTGGAAGCAACCATTAGGCTACTTAAATATCCAAATGGGAATGGATAGCTAAACGATGTAGTTCAGGAAATCTTAACAATGCAGTTCTCAACTGGAAGCAGAGGAAAAAAGACAAATGCGCTTAAATATCCATTGTTAGTGCTTTTTAACGTGTTTATTTTTTTTTATAAAAAAAAAAACAAAGACAGAATTTATGGAACAAAATTATGGACACACCTGGAGGTAGAATCTCTTCAATTCATCATCACCCTCAAGGCTATCTATTCTTTGTGCCATTTGCTGATTACCAAGTGTCACAACTGCCAGGGACTACAACAGACAGGATCCAATGGAGAAAATTAATTATTGATCTTACCTCAGAGTATCACCTCAAATAACAAAAAAACTATGATATGTGGAAGCAAGCAAATCTAGAAACATGCCTACCGCATACCACTGCATAGTCAGCATTGCCACACAGCTGATAGGCTATTCACGTGCTAAGGAATCGAACATTGCATAGTGCATACAGGTTGAGATAAAGTAATTAGGCTAGATAATGTAATCAGAATGTCTCCTATGTCTGCTCGAGGAAATCATGATGGATATTATGATTTAATCATACTTCAAAGCACGCCAGCTACATAGACTGATATTTGAGTTTGAACTATGGATAAAGAAAAAATGTTTTTGATGACATACATCCACAAATCTCTAAGCAATCTTTCTTTGGAAAGTTAGACCACTTCAACAGCCATCAGCACAATACATATCATGAAATTTCTGCCACTTGAGCTTCACCCATTAAACAGATGTAGCAAACTTTTGTTAATATTGAAGTTTCCATATACATACGTGACTGTGATAAGACGTATATATACAAACATGAATGAAGACGAACAAATATGCACACCACATCTAACCACTCCATTAAGTTATGAATTCAGCAATAGATAGAAAAGGGTAAACCTGGGTTTCGCCACGTGTGAAAAGAGCACTTCCATGAGCCCTAGGAAGCAATCCACATCTTGAACTGATAGAACGTATCTCTTTTGGGGTTCTCCCATCACTTCTTCTTCCTCCCTGAAACAACAGTGTAGTATTGAGAACTAGACATCATGGGTGATCATAAAATTGTATCACCTGCTGCAAAGTTTCAAAGATCGTGAATCAAAAAGAAAAGGGTAAACATGCATACAATTTCCCCTTCACTCTTTAAGGAGATCTAATGCTCATTATTAAGCTGACAGACAAATTGTCAATTTAAAATAATTTATATCCTTCCACTGGCATTTCAACCTAATGTGCTGAAGTGCAGACAGACCACTAAATAATATCAACTAAAACACGTTGCCCCACATTGATTGACAACTCTCCATTAGTGCCAACAGAAAGATTTTATTGTTTCAGCTAACCCAAAAAAATCCACTGAAAGGAGAATACGGAGAAACATTTTCTCGGCAAGTGAAATACAACTACCAATTCTTCATCTTAAAAGATCATAAAATTTAGAATAAAATGAAAAGAATTGTAAGAAATTAATGGATTTCTGGGACTATTTCTTATTCAGAATAACATGACAAGTATGATGTTTTGAAAAAAGTTGTTCAATTGCATGTAGTTTTTTTCCAAGACAAAGGAAAAAGAACAAGTTCTTGACCAAAATCTCATTGAAAGAAGATGGCACCAACAAAGATGTGATCTATCATCTATGTAAAGAAAAATCAATAATTTCCCTAGCATAATTGTGCCAATTCACAGGCCTCAAACTAGGATATGTATATGCATGTCCAATATCTAGAGAATATAATATATTCAGAAAAAAGAGTAAAAAGCCTATGCATCCATATCATGGAATGAAGTATTACTAGCCAATATAGATTTATAATAGGCCCCCTGATACTGATGCTTCCCGATACTATCACCAAAGCACGATATACCAGACAATATGCTCGATATTATCTGGCATTTAACGGATATATCAGCCAATATTTTTTTAAGATTCCTATTCGCAAAACCAATTTTCGGCCATTATATTCGATACCGATCCTTATCTCCAAAACAACCAATACCAATATGGCCATGGGCAATATATACTGATACTAATATCAATATTTTCAACCGTTAATTCGAGGGCACACAAATTCACTGGATAATATCAGTAGGCATGAAGGCATTCAAATAAATAAATTTAGGATGAAGACAACATTGACTTGTGATGAGAAAATACAATCTACTTTGAAGAACTAAAGTGCAGATAGTTTGACTACCTAATGTGGGAGATATGGACTAAATGATAACATGCTTTAGCGGGTCAATTAAGGGCTTCGATCCATCATATAATAAAATGGTGTTTAATATTCAGCCAAAAACATGGCGGTTGATGCATACAAAAGTGAGTGTGAGTATTGAAGCAATGATAAGGTTATTTAATTGTAACCTAAAACTCAAAAGTTTGAAGCAACAAAAATAGCCTCGCTACAATGCAAGGGTTTGTACAGCCATGTTTTACATCTTGTGAAGAATGATCTTTTGAGGGCTTTAAGGTAAACTTATCTGTCATATCGTATGGCAAGGAGGAGCATGAATACCAGGCAAATTGATGAGCCATGCATTCCCAGCCCACCAATCAAAACCAGTCTTTTCACTTTTATTAGATTATTGACAAAGGGATCATTCAATTAGAATCTGGGACTGGAGGCCTACTGGTTTGGTGACTAGCAAGTATGAGATCTTAACAAGGATGTTGTTTATGTTTAGTGTTGTAGTAGGGATTGCCATTTCTTGTTTCAAGGGTCATATACCAGACAAAAGATTTTGGGTGCCGCATGTGAAGCTAATAGGTAGTCAACTATTCTTGCATTAAGTTTGAATCATGATCACGTCAATTGAAGTTCTCTTGATTGGTTGGACAATGCAGGTTTTGGAGCCAGTCAGAAGAGGCGGACTTGGGGCCTAATACTAGGTTTGCAGCTTCAAAGGACACTTCATGTGCCCCATTTACTTCTGGAGTTGATGTTTGGCTCAGGATGGTAAGCACAGAGGGTGGATAGATGTTCAGTTAAAGGCATCTGTTTATCTATTTTGGGGGGTGGGGGGTATTCCTCTCTCCCGTTACAGTTTGCTGTCGATAGTACGTCACTATTGTCGAACGATATGGAGATCTTTTCCAACATATTGACCTTGTATGTATGAATAATCAGTTAACACGGTGTGTTAGAAATAGCACCTAAAAATATTTCACTTGTTAAATTACTCTTAGGTAAATGCTGCCAGAGGAAATAATCTACCACAACCAATCTATTTATTTTTCTTCTTTTCTTGTTAATACATTTTCAATTTCTTACCAGTCATTACAGAATATCACAAAACATGAGAAGAAAAAGGATAGAACATTGTTCACTAATCAGTTGAAGACGAATTGTTAGCCAATTAATCAAATGGCAATTACTAGAACAACAATCACATCGGTGATCAGACTCATGATCTCATTAGTTCAATTAAGCAAAATGGTAAGTCAGAGACAAATGTTAGTTCATATCCATGCAATGATTGACTTACAGTCATCAAGAAATCTTTTTTCTTTTCTTTCACCAAGCAAAATTGATAAAAATCAATCCACTACTTTTACCATTTCCTTTGGTGAGAGGAATGCAGAGAAAAGCAATTGCATGTGGTCATACCTCCACAATCCGTTTCCGCAAGAACTTTGATGTAACTTCTTTAAATACAAGCTTCACATCCACCTCAGAGACTAACTGCGAAAAAAAAAAACAATAATGATAACACTAATTTGATTATAATGTACTGTCACAAACAACTTCATATCAACATCTTGGGATGCAGGACAGCCAATAAGAATTCATGATAACTTCAAAATTGTATGAAGAACATTTGATGTCACACTCCAATGTCGCACAATTCATTGAGCCAGTGCTAAGGCCACATGGAGAAGAATGCTTCCCACTAGCTGAAATCCAAGAAGAATCTATCAAGTCGAAAATGCAATCGTGTCAGATGTGTTTATTTGTCTAAATGCCTCTCTAGTGAGAGTTCTTTAATGAATAAGAAAAACCTTCCCTATTATAATCTAATTACAATCAATCAATATCCCTTCATAATAGCCCTAAATATAATCCTCTTAATTACTAACAATATCTCCCAAACAATATTCTACACACTCAATACACATCAGCCTTTTTGGCATACACATTCCAATGACCTGAGTTCACCCCCACCAATTCTCCCCTCCTAATCTTACCTATCAAAAATCAATAACATATTAGATCAAACTAGGTAGAGAAGTCATGCATTTCTGAAAAAAGATGAGGGGGCAAGAGAAGACTAACCTGTCAGCACACTTTGGTTTGGAATGGCAACAAGCCAAATCTCAATAAGTTCTAAAATTCTTGAACAGAAAACAATTATTTTCTCCATGAAATGGAAGTAGAGAGTTTTTTTATCGGGGCTGCATCTCTTTTGTTTTGACTGTACCCGACATTACTTTTTACCTTGTGGTTCGAGGAGTTAGACTTTGGTGGACAATTTATTTCTGATGGATTTTTATAAATGTAGCATTTATTATCATTTTATGATGATTATTCATGACAAAGGTTTTCACGTGAGCAGTCCAGGATGGGTGGCAAGTGCCCCGAGTCCAGCTCGCCACAAGTAGACGACAACAAGACAATGTAATGATGGGAGAGATGAGAGACGAAAGGGGTGAAGAAATTTAGGCACTTCAAAAACAAGTTGGTCAACTTGCCTTAAGTCTTCGACAATAAGAAGCTCGGAATGATCATTGTCCAATTAGGAAGCGCAGAAACTCTTTGGGGTTTAAAGTGTCGTGTCCGACACATGTCAAACCCGGACACCTCGTACACACAAAGACACATGTGGGGCATGCTCCGATACATGCTAATTTATTTTTTTTAATTTGACACATTTTGGACAGGTTCCGGATACATCTCGATACGTTTTGGACATGCTTTAAACACATCTTAATACATTTTAGACACATTAGGTAATTTTACAATTTTTTTTATAAAATATGGACTATTTGGTAAATTTAAAACTTGTGGGCATTTTAATAAATTTAGAAAATTAAACCATTATCCCTTTGTCTCTTAAACCCTTTCACTTCCATTTTGTTGAGTCGAACTAAGGATTCAAATCGATGGTCGCCATTCTACACTCCCAAATTTCTCACAATTACGACTCGCAAGAGAGAGGATTCTTTTATTTTTGTCGATTGAATATGATTTCTTACAGACACAAGAC
>JAOVVI020011566.1:0-12594 GCA_028571085.2 Nepenthes alata | reverse complement strand
GACATGTGCCATGGATGGCACATGTGATCCTGTGAGTGTTTGTTGTAGGAATTGTGAATGATGGATAGTTGTGTGCTAGTCATGGATGATTATTAGAGGGTTGTATTTTTGGGTTTTTTATCCTATTATAAAGGAGACTCTGTCAAAATTTCTGCAGGAGTCTTACCTTATGTTTTAGATCGTTAATAGTATTTCTGTTTGACGGAAGCTTTTGAGGATAAAAAAATATCCGTTCCGTCACACTAAATGTGCATTGAGAGGTTTTTGCACGTCAATTCTAGTGGAACCAACACATGAAGATCACATGCATGGATTGTTTAAAAAGGGGATGATGCCTATTGTTTGTGAAGAGTTCTTGTGCACTATGACTACTATAAAGTCAACCCTGATACAATTTTAGGTTTCAAATGAAGGAGGTGCAAAAGAGATTGTGAGGGCAATTTTAACATAAGGATCACCACATAAAAAAGATACGAGAAAAAAGAGAGAAAAGAGAAAATATGAAGTGAGGGTCAGGCGAGGGTCTTTTAAGGGTAATCCGAGCGACAAATGACACTGAATGGTCATACAATAGTTATGTGAAGGTCAGCTGAGTATTAGTCAAAAGTCAACCGAGTAGCATATGTCACTGGATGTCCCATGAGATTTGAGCAAAAAATTGTCTTGTGTCTGTTGAAAGTTAGCTAAGCGACAATAGTCAGTGGTGGTCGCATGAAGTTCACGTGAATATTGGTTGAATGTCAATTGAGTGTCAATAAAGTGATGAAATTCATTGGATGTTCATGCAAAATTTATGAAATGAGTGATCAAGAGAAAGGCATTTCCAATGAACAAGAGGGAACTACAGCTGAAGAGTGCGTGATAGATGGCTGTAAACTTTTTAGATAGAATAGGTGTGATGGAACAGATCATTATCCTTTAAAGATCTTCCGTCAATAAACAAACAAATCTAATATTCATAAAATATACAAAAAGTTTAGCATAGTTTCTCTACAATTGGACTGAAACCAAAATTTACAATCTGTTCAGAAGAACCTGTAGATGCAAACAACTAAACAAATATCACAATTCATCCTATAACACACATACACGGGACCATAAACTGCCATATCATCCATGGCTCCAACACATTACTGCTAACTACTGTATTGAATCTAAAGAGAGATTCCATCTAGGTCCGAAAAAATATGAACGTCAAAACAATACAGAAGCATCTATATCCATAAATAAATCCTGCGAAAGCAAAATCAATAAGCTCATCATAATACAAATGTTGCTACATCATCAAAATATACAATTTTTAATTCAAAACTAATCATGTACATCCAAAATCCTTCAAGGTCACCATATTCTTCAAAGATCTTCAAGCTCTTAAAATGTTCTTCCTTCTAGCTAAATCCTATCTTCAATCATTATCAGACTTCAGCATATCTGGAGGGGAAAAGCAGAAGAGTGAGACGAAGTCCAGCAGTATACCATAAAAACATGCAGTTCAAACAACTTTATATAAGCATAAATGCAACAGTAGAATATTTATGCAAATATCAAAAAAAACATATAGCAAAATGAATAACATATAACAAAACAAATAAGGAAAGATGTTAATTTGTCATGAGAGCAAACCAAAGGTCTTAAACTAAGTTCAAATCTTTACTTATTCTTAAAATCCAACTTTACTAACCGAGGAGGCCAAAACTAATAGACCCTACTAGTCGAGGGAGCGAATAATCGAGGATAGATTGTGTTCACTCCACACAATCCAAGGCCAAAACAAAAATATCCTCTCTAATGGTATTTATATTCTGAAATAGAAATACCTCCCAAAGGTATATATGATTCTAAACTGAATCTACCCTCTACATTAATGCCCCGAGGAGAGGCAGACCACGTATAACTACGTGGATAGAGTTATCCTCGATTACCACTATAGCGTTCTAACACATGCCAGAGAACCTTACCTGATTAACTAAAAGTTTTAGGGCCAATTTCCCATTTACTTATTTCACTAAAAACACATAGCTGAAATACTTATCTAAAATTCTTACTGAAATACCCCACTCAAGTACTTATCTAAAGGAATTCTTGCTCATATTTTCTTAGCTAAATTTCGTCACATCAGAAAGCCAAATTCAAACTTATACAATCAGCCCTTTAGATATGTTCAAAGGAGTCTCAAAAATTTGATCATACAATTTCATGCAAAGTTTTCAAATACAAATCATCTAATAAACTTTGACAAAGCACCAATTAACACTTACACCTCATGATTTCAAATTTCCAAACTATAATCCCCAAATTTTGATCTAGGGTTTTAATACGAAACATTCGGACAAAATTGTACTTAAATCTTGAGCCAAAACTCCAAATCAAAGCCTTAAATCATAATACATATACAAAATTATGTAATTGAACTGAAATCCCCAAATTTTTGAGTTAGGGTTTCATGTCTGCCGTTCAGACACGAAATTAATGCAAAACCCACATCAAACGACGAAATCGGAGTTATACATTAACATATATATGCATAAACTAAAAATCTACTCATGAAATTATGAGAAAAACACATAAATCGTAACAAATCTTCAGGAACGAGGGTTTTCAAACTTAAATAACAAAATGGAGCTATAAAGATGTAAAGAAAAGTTGGAGGTATACTTGCCTTAACCCGAGCTACCATTATTCATACATGGATCCGAGTGGAGCGGCTAAAAATTTCCTTCCTTTCTTAATTTCTTCTCCTTTCCCTCTTCTCTCCCTCTGCTCCTTGCTGGAAAGACCAAAAATGCGGAAGGAAAACGCGTGTGGCATTTTAAAATTGGGTCGGATGCTCGAGCACCAACTTGGCACACCGTTTAAACATGCCTGTGCTCGAGTACCAACTAGGTGACCTTTGAGCGCGCGCTTCTGCTAAATGCACCCCGAGTGTGCCGGAGGTGCCATCCGGGCACCGAGGCCCTGGTGCCATTTTTTGCCTCCAACTTAATTGTTTAACTATTTGCCTTAACCCAATTACCTTAAACATACTTATATTAATTCAATAGTTAGAAATTATCATGTTTTGAAATCGGGACCACACAATAGGTACACTAAATGTGCATTGAGGGATTTTTGGGCATCAATTTTAGTGGAACCAGCATATGAAGAGCACATGCATGGATTGTTTAAAAAGGTATGTGATGAGCTCATGTGCACTATGACTACTATAAAGTCACCCGTGATACAATTTTAGGTTTTAAATGAAGGAGGTACAAAAGAGATTTGAGAGCAATTTTAACATAACGAGTGCCATATAAAAAAGATAAGAGAGAAAAGAGAAAAGATGAAGTGAGGGTCAGGCGAGGGTCTTATATGGGTAAATCGAGCAACAAATGACACTAAATGGTTGTACAATAGTTATGCAAAAGTCAGCCGAGTTTTAGTCAAGAGTTAACAGACTAGCAAATGTCATTGGATGTCACGTGAGATTTCAGCAAAAGTTGGTCTATTATCTGTTGTAAGTTAGCTAAGTGATAATAGTTAGCGGAGGTCTCATGAAGATCATGTGAATATTGGCTAAATGTCAATTGAGTGTTAATTAAGTGATAAAATTCATTGGATGTTCATGTGAAATTCATGCAAAAAGTGGTCAAGAGAAAGGCATTTCTAATGAACAAGAGGGAACTACACCTGATGAGTGCATGATTGACGGCTGTAGACTTTTTAGATAGAATAGGTACTAAATGTGCATTCTAGGGATTTTGTGCATAAATTTTAGTGGAACCAGCACATGAAGGGCACATGCATGGATTGTTTAAAAAGGGGATCACGCCTATTGTATGTGAAGAGCTCATGTGCATTATAACTAGTATAAAGTCACCCCTGATACAATTTTACGTTTAAAATGAAGGTGTGAGATCAGGATCCCAAAATGTGATAATTATGGATTAATTATGTAGATAAAAATGCTATTCGGGCTTAAGTACGGTAAAAACTTTGATACTTAAACAAAATTAGGCGAAATGGGTCTAAATTGGAGAGGCGCTCAACAACTGAAGCGCCATTTTATGAATACGGCTGCCTGATGGCTGCCCATGGCATGGCGAGGGTGTTGTTTTGCAAGGACTAGCGCTCGCTAACCGCTCGACTTGCGCTAGTCATGTGGCAAGTGTGATTCCTATTTCCTTTTTTTTAAAAGAAGATGTTGGGGAGAGAGAGGGGCAGCCACGAGCAGAACACGAAGAGAGGAGAAGGAAGAAGAGGGAAAAGGGAAAAAAAGTAGAGAGATCTACCTGTTCCGATCCAATCCAAATAAAAATAATGGTAGAGCAGGCTAAGGTAAGTGTACCATGGACATTACCCTCTATTTTTATTACTTTTCTGTATCTGTAAATATGTATTTATAACCAAAATTTATGTTTCCGCATATTTTATGTAAACAAAGCATGTTTCTATTAATTAATCGGATAGATTTTAAGTTTATCTGTATGTATCGCAATATAGGGCTTCGGTTTCATGATTGTACATGCTCTTAGTGTCCGATTATCATCCGAAAGCTCTGCTCAAACCCTAGGTAAAAAATTAGGGATTGACGATTAAGTTTCCCTAAATCCTATAATATGTTAGGGTCTAGGAGGTAATCTTAGTGTGAATAGTCCCACAAGAATATACTATAGAACTTCCAAGATGTTCTGAAGCTATCTAAAGGATCTCCAATTAAGATTTAGTCTGAAAAGTCCCACAAAAATATACTGTAGAACTTCTGAGATGTTCTGAAGCTAACTAAAGGATCTCCAATTAAAGTTTAGTCTGAAAAGTCCCATATGAATGCACTGTTAATATTTTGGGGTATTCTGAAGTTACCTAAAGGATTACCGAACAAGGTTTAACTGGCTGACTAAAATACGATGAGTTAAGGATTAAAGAATAAGAAAAAATGTATCAATCCTGATATGGAAATGCTAATTGGAGGTTTGATAAAGTTTATCTGACAAATTAAACTTGAGGAATTAATCTAAAATTGTATTGTTAAGTCATAGAGAAACTTTGAAACTGACTGAAGGTTTAATCATATGAATTGGAAAGGTTTTAGTGGTCAAGATAATCATGGCTAAGAAAATAAATGTAAGAATGTCCTCCGTTAAGTAAATCAGTTTGATTCTGGTATAGCTAGTTCATGACCTCGTCCTTAGGTCACTGCATCAAAACACTAGATAATAGGCATCAGAACTACACAGAATAATAACTAATCGAACAAAAAAGACCGTCCTGCCCTCGGGATATAAAGTATGGAGGGTATGTAAGGAATTAAACTGAATAGAAGAAGGAAAAGCTCGTAAGTTTTGAAGACCTTGGAGGACTTTGATGGATGAACGGATTTTGAATTCTTTAGCTAGCATTAAGAAATGAACAATGTATATAATGATAATGGAAAATGATGTTATATTATGATGTATGTTTTGTTCTTGCTTCCGCAAGTCGACTTATGGATTTAGTTGCTTCTGCCCTAATTTGATGTTTTAAATATGTATAGGTCCTAGATGGCATCTCCTTCTAAATTTAAAATGTTGAACAAAATGTGTCGTATTGAAGCCATGGATGATATATCAATTTGTTATCCTATGTATGTGTGTTGTAGAAACATTTATGCTATTTGAATAGTTGTGTGCTTGTACATGTTATTTCATAATGGTTGTACATTTGGTTTTAGTCTAGTTACAGAGGAGACTTTTTTAAAATATCTGCAAGATTTAAATGATCTACGTTCTGAATGTGTCTAACGGAGGGTCTTATAAAGATTAGGATTCGTTCCATCACAAGATTTGTGAAAGATATTTTGAGAGCAATCTTAATATAAGGAGTGCCACATAAAAAAAGATAAGAGAAAAAAGAGAAAAGATGAAGTGAGCGTTAAACGAGGGTCTTTTAAGGGTAATCAGAGCAACAAATGACATTAAATGGTTGTACAATAGTTATGCAAAGGTCAGCTGAGTATTAGTCAAAAGTCAACCGAGTAACAAATGTCACTGGATGTCGCGTGAGATTTGAGCCAAAGTTTGTCTAGAGTCAGTTGAAAGTCAGCTAAGCAACAACAATCAGTGGAGGTCGAATAAAGTTCATGTGAATATTGGCAGAATGTCCATTGAGTGCCCATTAAGTGATGAAATTCACTAGATGTTCATGCAAAATTTATGCAATGAGTCATCAAGAGAAAGGCATTTCCAATGAACAAGAGGGAACTACACCTAATGAGTGCATGATAGACAACTATACACTTTTTAGATAGAATAGGTACACCAAATGTGCATTGAGGGGTTTTTACACATCAATTTTAGTGGCACCAGCACATGAAGAGCACATACATAGATTGTTTAAAAAGGGGATCACGACTATTGTATGTGAAGTACTCATGTGCACTATGACTACTATATAGTCACCCTAGATAAAATTTTAAGCATCAAATGAAGGACGTGCGAAAGAGATTTTGAAAGAAATTTTAATATAAGGGGTGCCACCTAAAAAAGATAAGAGCAAAAAGAGAGAAAAGAGAAAAGTTGAAGTGAGGGTCAGGCGAGCATCTTTTAAGGGTAATCCGAGGGACAAATGACACTGAATGGTCATACAGTATTTACGTGAAGGTCATCTGAGTGTTAGTCAAAAGTCAATCGAGTAGCAAATGCCACTGGATATCGCGTGAGATTTGAGCAAAAGTTGGTCTAGTGTCTGTTGAAAGTCAGGTAAGCGACAATAGTCCGTGGAGGTCGCTTGAAGTTCATGTGAATATTAGCTGAATGTCAATTGAGTGTCAATTAAGTTACAAATTCCATTGAATGTTCATGCCAAGTTCAGACAATGAGTGATCAAGAGAAAGGCATTTCCAATGAACAAGAGGGAACTACACCTGATGAGTGAATGATAGACGGCTGTACACTTTTTAGATAGAATAGGTACACTAATTGTGCATTGAGGGGTTTTCGCATGTCAATTTTGTGAAACCAATAAAGAGCGCATGCAATGATTGTTCAAAAAAGGGATCATCCCTATTGTATGTGAAGCGCTCATGTGCACTATGACTACTGTAAAGTCACCCCTGATATAATTTTAGATTTAAAATGAAGGAGGTGTGAAAGAGATTTAGAGAGTAACTTTAACATAAAGAGTGCCACATAAAAAGATAATAGAAAAAGGAGATAAAAGAGAAAAGATGAAGTGAGGGTCAGCCGAAGGTCTTTTAAGGGTAATCCGAGCAACAAATTACGTTGAATGGTCACGCAATTGTTATGCAAAGGTCAGCTGAGTGTTATTAAAAACTAAACCGAGTAACAAAGGTCACTGGATGTTGCGTCAGATTTGAGAAAAAGTTGGTCTTGTGTTAGTTGAAAGTTAGCTAATCGACAATAGTGAGTAGAGGTCCCATGAAGTTCATGGGAATATTTGCTGAATGTCCATTGAGTGTCAATTAAGTAATGAAATTCACTGGATGTTCATGAAAAATGTATGCAATGCGTGATGAAGAGAAAGGTATTTCCAATGAATAAGAGGGAACTACACCTAATGAGTGCATGATAGACAACAGTACACTTTTAGATAGAATAGGTACACTAAATGTGCATTGAGGGGTTTTTGTGCTTTAATTTTAGTAGAACCAGTACTTGAAGAGCACATACATAGATTGTTTAAAATGGGGATCATGTCTATTGTATGTCAAGTGCTCATGTGCACTATGACTACTATAAAGTAACGCCAAATAGAATTTTAGGCATCAAATGAAGGAGGTGCGAAAGAGATTTTGAAAGTAATTTTAACATAAGGAGTGCCACATAAAAAAGATAAAAGTAAAAGAGAGAAAAGAGAAAAGAGGAAGTGAGGGTCAGGTGAGGGACTTTTAAGGGTAATCTGAGTGACAAATGACACCGAATTGTCATACATTATTTATGCAAAGGTCAGCTGAGTGTTAGTCAAAAGTCAACCGAGTAGCAAATGTCACTGGATATCACGTGTGATTTGAGCAAAAGTTGGTCTAATGTCAGTTGAAAGTCAGCTAAGCGACAATAGTCAGTGGAGGTCGCTTGAAGTTCATATGAATATTGGCTGAATGCAAATTGAGTGTCAATTAAGTGATGAAATTCATTGAATGTTCATGCAAAATTCATGCAATGAGTGATCAAGAGAAAGGCATTTCCAATGAACAAGAGGAAACTACATTTGATGAGTGCATGATAGACGGTTGTACACTTTTTAGATAGAATAGGTACACTAAATGTGCATTGAGGGGTTTTTGCACATATATTTTAGTGGAACCAGCACATAAAGAGCACATGCATGGATTATTCAAAAAGGGGATCATGCCTATTGTATGTGAAGAGCTCATGTGCCCTATGACTATTATAGAGTCACCCTCGATACATTTTTAAGCATCAAATGAAGGAGGTACGAAAGAGAATTTGAGAGCAATTTTAACATAAGGTGTGCAACATAAAAAAGACAACAAAAAAGAGAGAATAGAGAAGAGATGAAGTGAGGGTCAGGCGAAGGTCTTTCAAGGGTAATCCGAGCAACAAATGACACTGAATGGTCGTACAATAGTTATGCAGAGTTCAACTGAGTGTTAGTCAAATGTTAACCAAGTAGCAAATGTCACTGGATGTCGTGTGAGATTTGAGCAAAAGGTGGTCTAGTGTCAATTGAAAGTCAGCTAAGAGACAATAGTCAATGGAGGTTGCATGAAGTTCTTGTGAATATTGGTTGAATGTAAAGTGAGTGTCAATTTAGTGATGAAATTTATTGGATGTACATGCAAAATTCATGCAATAAGTGATCAAGAGAAAGGCATTTCCAATGGACAAGAGGGAGCTAGACCTGATGAGTTCATGATAGACGGTTGTATGCTTTTTAGATAGAATAGGTACACTAAATGTGCATTGAGGGGTTTTTGCATGCCAATTTTAGTGGAACCAGCACTTGAAGAGCACATACATGGATTGTTTAAAAAGGAGATCATGCCCATTGTATGTGAAGTGCTCATGTGCACTATGACTACTGTAAAGTCACCCTTGATACAATTTTAGGTTTAAAATGAAGGAGGTGCGAAAGAGATTTAGAGAATAATTTTAACATAAAAAGTGCCACATAAAAAAGATAAGAGAAAAAAGAGAGAAAAGAGAAAAGATGAAGTGAGGGTCAGCCAAAGGTCTTTTAAGGATAATTCGAGTGGCAAATCACACTGAATGGTTGTGCAATAGTTATGCGAAGGTCAGCTGAGTGTTATTCAAAATTAAACCGAGTAACAAATGTCACTTGATGTTGCGTCAGATTTAAGCAAAAGTTGGTCTTTGTCTGTTGAAAGTTAGCTAAGCGGCAATAGTTAGTGGAGGTCGCATGAAGTTCATGGGAATATTGGCTGAAAGTCAATTGAGTGTCAATTAAGTGATGAAATTCATTGGATGTTCAAGCAAAATTCATACAATGGGTGATCAAGAGAAAGGCATTTCCAATAAAAAATAGGGAACTAAACCTGATGATGGCATGATAGATGGCTGTATACTTTTCAGATAAAATAGATACACAAAATGTGTATTGAGGGATTTTTACACATCAATTTTAGTGGAACTAGGACATAAAGAGGACATGCATGAATTGTCTAAAAAGGGAATCATGCCTATTGTATGTCAGCTCTTGTGCACTATGAATACTATAAAGTCACCACAGATACAATTTTTGGTTTAACATGAAGGAGGTGTGAAAGAGATTTTTGGAGCAATTTTAATATAAGGAGTGCCACATAATAAAGATAAGATAAAAAAGAGAGAAAAGAGAAAAGATGAAGTGTGGGTCTAGCAAGGGTCTTTAAGGGTAATCTGAGTGACAAATGACACTGAATGGTCATACAATAGTTATCCAAAGGTCAGCTAGTGTTATTCAAAAGTCAACCGAGAAGCAAATGTCACTGGATGTCTCGTGAGAATTGTGTAAAAGTTTGTCTAGTGTCAGTTGAAAGTCTGCTAAGCAACAATTGTCAGTGGAGGTCGTATGAAGTTTGTGGGAATATTGGCTAAATGCCAATTGAGTGTCAATTAAGTGATGAAATTCATTAGATGTTCACACAAAATTCATTCAATGAGTGATCAAGAGAAAGGCATTTCCCATGAACAACAGGGAACTACACCTGATGAGTGCATGATAGACGGCTGTACACTTTTTAGATAGAATAGGTACACTAAATGTGCATTGAGGGATTTTTGCGCATCAATTTTAGGGGAACCAGCACAAAAAGAGCACATGCATGGATTGTTCAAAAAGGGGATCACGCCTATTGTATGTAAAGAGCTCATGTGCACTATGACTACTATAAAGTCCCCCGTGATACAATTGTAGGCATCAAATGAAGGAAGTGCGAAAAACATTTTTAGAGCAATTTTAACATAAGTTGTGCCACATAAAAAAAGACAAGACAAAAAAGAGAGAAAAGAGAAAAGATGAAGTGAAAGTCAGGCAAGGGCCTTTTAAGGGTAATCCAAGCTACGAATGACACTAAATCGTCGTACAATTCCCATGCGAAGGTCAGTTAAGTGTTAGTCAAAAGTCTACCGAGTTACAAATGTCACTGGATGTCGTGTGAGATTTTAGCAAAGGTTGGTCTAGTGTCAGTTGAAAGTCAGCTAAGCAAAAATAGTCAGTGGAGGTCTTGTGAAGTTCATGTAATATAGGCTGAATGTCTATTGAGTGCCAATTAAATGATGAAATTCATGCAATGAGTGATCAAGAGAAAGGCATTTCTAGTGAACAAGTGGGAACTACACCAAATGAGTGCAAGATAGACGGTTGTACACTTTTCAGGTAGAATAGGTACACTAAATGTGCATTGAGGGGTTTTTATGAGTCAATTTCAGTGCAACCCGCACATGAAGAGCACATGCACGGATTGCTTAAAAAGGGGATGTCACCTATTGTATGTGAAGAGCTCATGTGCACTATGCCTACTATAAAGTCCCCCCTCATACAATTTTGGTTTTAAAATAAAGGAGGTGCGAAAGAGATTTTAAGTGTAATTTTAACATAAAGAGTGCCACATAAAAAAGATAAGAGAAAAGATGAAGTGAGGGTCAAGCGATGGTCTTTCAAGGGTAATCCGAGGGACAAATGACACTGAATGGTCGTGCAATAGTTATGCGAAGGTCAGCTGAGTGTTATTCAAAATTCAACCGAGTAGCAAATATCACTGGATGTTGCGTGAGATTTGAGCAAAAGTTGGTCTATTGTCAGTTGAAAGTCAGCTAAGCGACAGTAGTTAGTGGAGGTCTCATGAAGTTCATGTGAATATTGGCTGAATGTCAATTAAGTGTCAATTACTTGATGAAATTCATTGGATGTTCATGTAAAATGCATGCAATGTGGGATCAAGAGAAAGGCATTTCCAATGAGCAAGAGGGAACTACACTTGATAAGTGCATGATAGACGGTTGTAAACTTTTTAGATAGAATGGGTACACTAATTGCACATTGAGGGGTTTTTGCGCGTCAATTTTATTGGAACCAGCACTTGAAGGGCACATGCATGGATTGCTTAAAAATGGGATCACGCCTATTGTATGTGCAGAGCTCATGTGCACTATGACTACTATAAAGTCTCCCGTGATACAATTTTAGATTTTAAATGAAGGAGGTGCAAAAGAGATTTTGAGAACAATTTTAACATAGGGAGTGCCACATAGAAATGATAAGAGAAAAAAGAGAGAAAATAGAAAAGATGAAGTGAGGGTCAGGCAAGGGTCTTATAAGGGTAATTCGAGCAACAAATGACACTGAATGGTCGTACAATACTTATGCAAAGGTTAGCTGAGTTTTAGTCAAAAGTTATCAGAGTAGAAAATTTCATTGGTTGTCATGTGAGATTTGAGCAAAGGTTTGTCTATTGTCAGTTGAAATTCACCTAAGCAAGAATAGTCAGCGGAGGACCCATGAAGTTCATGTGAATATTTGCAAAATGTCAATTGAGGGTCAATTAAGTGATGAAATTCATTGGATGTTCATGTGAAATTGATGCAATGACTTGTCAAGAGAATGGCATTTCCAATAAACAAGAGGTAACTACACCTGATGAGTGCATGATAGATGGCTGTACACTTTTTAGATAGAATAGGTACACTAAATGTGCATTGAGGGGACTTTGCACGTCTATTTTTGTGGAACCATCACATGAAGGTGACATGCATGGATTGATTTAAATTGAGATCGCACCTATTGTATGTGAAGAGCTCATGTGCACTATGACTACTTTAAAGTCAACCAAGGTACAATTTTAGGTTTAACATGAAGGAGGTGTAAAAGAGATTTTGAGAGAAATTTTCATGGCACAATTCCATAAAACATTTGTTATTCTAACAGTTAAACGACGAGATGCCATTTAGGACCTGCACAGGAAATCCAGAGTATATAGCAAAAGTAACTAAGAACCTGCAGAAGCATAGCTTTTTCTTTTTCTTTTTCTTTTACAGACATATATTTCACATGCTTGTTATACAAAAATTCACATGTTCTATAACATCAGTGACCGTAAGGGCAGTATACAAAAATCATGTTCTAGCTAAGCCTTTACATCCACAAGTGCTTCAAGAAAAA
>JAOVVI020011565.1:0-12594 GCA_028571085.2 Nepenthes alata | reverse complement strand
CCAAATATTAATTCCGATCATAAATTTTAGTTAGATTGTTGTCCGGAAGTTTCGGCAGCTTCCAGGCTGGTTTCAAGTCCGCTAGAACACTAATTTGATCAACCAAAACTTATTCAATTACAAACCGAGTCGAGCAATTCAATTCTTATTTGATTTGAGCTATATTTAATCAATTAGGCCATGTTCAGTTGTTAATCGGGTGTAATTTCGGTAACCGGGTTATCTTGTTGCCAACCGAAATTCATTTGATTATTAATCGATTGAGAATTTATTAATCGAATTACTTCTATATCATTTATTTTATTATTTATTAACTGGAATTGAAATCAGTTTCGGCAAATAATTTTTTATCGCATTTCGAAGTGAGTTCCCGACTTCTGGGTTTTTACCGTCATTGATCTTAATTTTATATAAATTAATTTTAGTTTAACGAATTATGAGTCATGGAATCTCGATCCTTACAATGTATATATATGTTGGATTGATATTTTTACAGGCATCTTTCTTTACTAAAGATTCGACGTATTTTTGGGACGGTGTCGAAGTCATCGATGTTGTAGCATGATTTTGGATCCTGTGCATATTTGATTCATATATATATATATATATATGTTGTGGCTTATTGTGTTTTGTATTTAGCTATTGACGGACATTATGTTCAGGTAGTGTTTAGTTTATTCAATCTGTCACAATTTGTATGCCCAATATTGAGGATTTGAAAGAAGAGATTTTAAATGAGGCTTACAGTGCAAAGTATACCATTCATTTGGAAGTAAAGAAGATGTATCGGGACATGAAAAATTTTTTCTAATGGAAGAATATGAGTCGAGAGTGGTACTTATGTGGCAAGGTGTATAGTGCGAAAACAAGTCAAGGCTGATCATAGGAAAACTTTAGGATTTTTTCACCCTTTGCTTGTTTCTAGCTGTATGTAGGAGCATATCACAATGAATTTAGTTTTGGGTCTACCTAGAACGGCGTGAGATTTTAATGCTATTTAAGTGATTGTGGATAGGTTGACTAAATTATCTATTTTTTGCCTATGAGGATGACATTTTCTATTGATTGTTTGGCACGGTTTTAAGTTAATGAGATTATGAGGCTATACGGTATTTCAACTTCAATTATTTCTCATTGTGATTCCAGGTTCGTGTTGAAATTTTAGGAAAGTTTGCACAAATAGTTGGGTACCAATTTGAAGTTCAGTAGGGCGGTTTACCCCTTACAGACGGTCAATTGGAAAGGATCATTCAAATTTTGGAAAAAATGTTGAGAGTATCTATTTTGGAGATAAAAGAAAATTTGGTGATTATTTGCTGCTAGTTGAATTTATCTATAATAACAGCTACTAGTTGAGTATTGGGATGGCTTTGTTTGATGCATTATATAGACAGAGGTGTATGTCTCCTATCAATTGGGAAGAAATCGGTGATCGTAACTTTTGGGCCCCAATTTCATCCAAGACATGTTTAATAAGATAAAGATTGTTCGAGATCATCTGATAGTCGTTCAGAGTCGTCAGAAAAGTTTTGCTGACTGCCGAAGATTCGATTTGAGTTTTGAGTTTTGATGTGGGTGATCATGTGTTCTTAAAAGTGTCTTCTAGGAAAGAGACTTTGTGATTTAGGGTGAAAGGAAAATTAAAGCCGAGTTTGTTCGGCCATTTGAGGTTTTAAAGTGGATTGGAGATGTAGTTTACAAATTAGTTTTGCCTCATAGTTTGGCAGATTGCCATGATATCTTTCATGTCTCAATGTTAAGGAAGTACATATTTAATTGTTTTGCACATTATTGAGTATCAATTATTACAAATTGTTAGAGAATTTGATATATACTGATGTTTCTATTCAAATTTTTGAAAGAAGAAATCAAATTTTGTATACCAATATGATTCCATTAGTCAAAGTACTATTGAGGAATCATTTATTTCAGGAAGCAACTTGGGAGTAGGAAAATAAAATTTGAGATACCCCTACATGTTCGAGTTATGTAAATTTCGATTATGAAATTTATAAGGAGAGAAGAGTTGTAACATTCAGTTTCTATTTATAAATCATGATGTCATTAATTTATTTTAAATCAATTTTGAAATAGTTGTATATTAAAGACTTGTAGGAAAATTGGTTTTGGAATCAAGCTTGGCACCTGATGCGTGCTCGTATGTATTTTAGACAGAATGTGTACGCCCAAGTAGTGCCTTTGGGGCACTTGTGCGTATTTTGGCAGATTGCTGATATTTGAGTTGCACCTAATATGATACTCATGTGCGCCTCAAGGTTTGAGTGGCGCTTTATTGGTGCTCGTGTGCCGATTAGTTTATAAAAGCCATGCATGCACTGCTTTGTATCATATTTCACCAGAAAGAGAGGAAAGGAAAGAGAAAGAGAAGAAGAAAAAGAGAGTGGAAGATAAGGAAAATGGGATTAGAAGCATTCTTTAGTCATATCAGTTAGATTAAAAGGTTAAAACAAGTATTTTTAAACCCAATATTTAGTCTATTTTAAATTCTATTGTATTTTATTATGTTTCTTGTTTTAATGTACATGCATGTTGCCTTTGGTTTTCCTACTTTGAATATGTGTGCATGCATGTAGTTTTTATTGGTTTTAAGATTTTGTTTGGTTTTTACTGAACATTTTGAGAGTTTTGTCCGATTTGTACAAATAAGTAAATATTTGAAGTTTTATGTTTATACATGCGAGAATTTGTGGAATAAAAAAATCATGAAATCGTGCATTTGGTCATATATATGCTTCAGGCTGAACTTTATTTTATTATTTATTTTGGTATTGATACTCCCCCATAAGGTAAAAAGTTTTGTATTTATACTTCCTCAAAGTAAAAGTTTTGCACTTTTCTTAGTGAATTTTAGGTGCAATCCTCAAATCTATCTAAATATACTAAGATATTCAAATATATTATTTCGTTCATTTCTTTACAATTGTTATTAGCAAAAATTTTTTTTAACTGTAAGAAAAGTTTTAGATATTTGTTGTAGAGTCTCCTAATTGGGTATTTTGCTAATAACAATTGTAAAGAATTGAACGAAATAATATATTCGAATATCCTAGTATATTTAAATAGATTTGATGATTGCACCTAAAATTCACAGGTGACAAAGGAAAGTAGTATTTGACCCCGTTCATAGAAAGTAATATGTAGACGGCCTGTCTATGAGAATAGTAGTAATTTGGAATAAGTTTATCGATAGTATGTGTAATGCTCTCTCAAAATTTATCTTTTGATTATTAGTTCTCAGAATTTTAGTATATTTTGAATTTTTGAGATTTGTATTTATATCTGATTTGATATTTAAAATTTTTGGCTTTTGCGATTTGTAGGTTTTGATTGACATTTGAAATTGTTCAATTTTCGTACCTTCGATTTTGAACTTTGAAACTTCTGGAAATTTCATATTTGGATATTTGAGCCTTTAGACGATTTTGTACATTTAGATTATTTAATATTTGTATACAGGTCACGAATTTTTCATAAAAAATCATATTTGGATATTTGTTAATTGAATATTTGACATATTTGGATATTTGAGACGTGTGGACTTTTGACATATATTGGACTTTTGCACATGTTTTGTGATTTTCGCTTCATTTTGATTTGTGCATCTACATTTTTTTATTACGTATATATTAATACTTATTGAACTTTTAACTCATAATTTTATGCTGTTTCTAACCCTTTTCAATTTAGAGGGATACAAATTGTTTGCAGGAAGCTTGGATGAGAAGAATTTGGAAGATTTTATTTATATTTAATTGTATTTGGATTTGTTATTTGTATTTCAAACATTTGAGGGACATATATATTACTAATGGCAATTGTATTATTTTGAGGATTTGTTTTGGATTGATTTAGTATAGGAATTATGGTATTGTATGATTGATATAGACTTGATGGTATGATTTTTTTTTTAATATCGGATTGTCATTTTCCGTACGGTTTGAGGAAGTAGGTTTTGGTCAGTGTTACGGGGAAGGGACAGATGGTTTGGATTGTCCTGTATCCGTTATATGACATGATTGTTATTAATGGTTTGATTTTGTCAAGTCTAACCTGGCATTAAATATTTGAATTTGGGTTTGTTTCTTTTATAGATAAGGAGCTAAATATATCTGATTTAATTATCATCTTTTATTATTTATTTTTGTTCTGGGGTCATGACAGTACTAGAGTGTTGGAGAGGTGACATCAAGCTGAAATAACCACCAACCTTTCTAACCTTGTCTTTGATGTGCTGATGCTGAAGAAAAAGGTGGGGTATCCGGATCTCATTGCGGAGGACTTGCTGACATTTGATGACCATGTCTAGATGATGTTGCGACACAAAGAACCGACTTGATACTGCTTAGGTAAGAAAGATTAAATCAATAAGCAGTGGCAGACAATAGTGCAATGGAAGAGACATCCAAAGGCGGAAGCCAAGTGGGAAGACTGATAAATTGGCAGGACGTTTTCTTTATTTCACCCTGGAGAACATGCGTCTTCTTGAAGAGGGGGAGATTTATGTAAACCTGGGCCCACGGAGGAATACCAGGATTGTGGTTAGGGAGTGACGCTGGTGGGCCAACTTGCCTTTTGTGACGAGAGTCAATTTCACATGGGCTAGTTAGTTTCATTTGTTTTGTAGGGATACACTCATCAATTATCCTTCATTGAGCATAGTTTGGTAATTAGGGTATCATTAAAGTTTTTGAACTATTATAGCCAACTGTTAGGCTCATTAGATATATCTTTTTGGAGAATTTTTTGGGGTGACTTTGACGGCTCTTGGAGCTTGGGAGTTGTGAAAGTTATCTTTGGTAGTCCTATAATTTTCTCTAGAATTTGGTTGGGCTGACTGGGAGTCAATCTAGTGATTTCTCTTTGAATGAATTATAAACCATATGATTGTGGTCTTTTTTGTTGTGCATATTGTCATGTTCGAATTGTTGTGGGGAATTTGGTTGAGTTTTTCTTCTTTGGTTAAGCAATGGGTGAGTAAAAAGGGGCTTGATAGTGAATCCATATTCGGGTTCTTATCAACGTGCTTTATTTGTGATGATTTGAGGAGTTGATGGATATAGGAGGTGAATAAATGATGTAGAAAACGAAGAAGAGAAGAAAAGTGGAGGAATAAGAGAACAGGGAATCGGACGAGTGGAAAGAATTTTAGAGGGACAAATATAAATTGCTCAAATCAATAATGTCGTGCATTAGTGAACCAATTTCATCAACAATTTAATAACATAAAATAGAACCCAGTTTAAAACAGTAAACTACTCCAACTAGGAAACACAGTATGACCACGATAATATACAATGATCTAGTCATTTCTTTAATAACTCTATTATGCTTTGTCAAATAATGTTTCCTAGTTTGTCTGTCAATATCTGCATCATCCTTTTCCATCTGGAAACAACTCAACACTAGTGATGCAGATTAAGATGAGATAGCTGTAATTAGGATCTATAATGCTGTAAAACATCTTCAGTAATCCATGTAGTGTTGTGGTATATCGGCCATCCTTCCATTTGAAATAACATGACACAACATGAAGACATTTGATGCGTATAAAAAAGTATGAGACACTAGGATATGTCAACCAAAAGTTATACTCCCTTATTGATGCAGGAATATAATTCTAAAAACAACAGTAATCTATGCTAACTAAGCTCCAACTACCTAGGGAGTATAAGATCTCTCTTCTCTCTATATTTTAATCAAGTTGAGGAAAATAAAACCAAAAACAATTTTAATCTCTCAAATTTCTAGTTGGAAAAATTTTTACCACCACAAGCTGTTTTTTCTTTGTTTTTTCGGAAGTAGTGGGGTTCAAATATATAGAACTCTCTAATGGGGGATGTTGTTTTGCTTTGTTTTATTTTTATTCCATTAACATGAAATAAGTTGTATTAGAGATGCTTCGATGATTTGAAAATCATAAAAGAAGCAAAACATGTCCCTAGGTAGCATCTAGCATGTTGGACATGTCCCCAACATGTTCAAGTTAATAAAATATTATGATCTGTGTTCGGCATCTGTAGAGTGTATCAGTTCCGGATTTGGGTTTGACAAGGATACACTCACCCATAGGAAGTGTAGTTGAACTCAGTGGCATGTAGTTGCCTAGGTATGGATAAGATCAATCTCCATTGAAACCAAACTAATATTTCAATTACCTAGCATTTTTAGCAAATAAGCCATTAGAACTGAGTTTCTTTCTGATGCTATAAAATTGATATAGTTGCACTAAACACTCCGATTTCTTTTATAATTCGACCAATAATAAGGGCCCATGGCCTATGTATGACTTAAACTCATTGTGCACCTGAAGTTATTTTCCCCCATCTTCATGAAGCTTTCATTCAATGTCTCCTGTATCTTCTTTGTTCTTTGGTCCACTGGGATCCCCCAGACCTTAGGCCTGTGGGTCGTCTTCTGCCACCCTATGAATATTCTACTCTCCCGCAGCATTCCCCTGTGGTAAATTTAGACCTTTGAATTAATCTCAAATTCAAGATGGTTTGGGATTATCCCTAGGGAACTGTCTCAAATAACTGCTGAAACCCCGACCAAAGCTCACTCTTTATAATAATAATGGCTGGCACTCCAAACTGGGTGGGTTTCTCAAACTAGCTTTTGGGGTGTTGGCTTATCTTTGTCTCTCTGTTTGCTTGGACTTTTGTCTTTTCTGTTATCCAACAAATTAATGCTTTGAAATGTTATTTATCAACTTCAACAACCTGAGTAACCAACAACTGAAAGTTACTCCTAAACCCAGCTTAAAATATATAGTGAGGTTGGATAGGGTTTTTTTATTGAGATTATGCTCCCTCTTATTTCTGTCACTGGTGGATCTCAAATATCTCTATGGATGAGGGAAATCATGGCAAATTTGTCCAACATTAGTGATACTTCTTGTATAAGACTTAAGTTACATTGCAAATTCTCTCCCACTCCCCCAATAGAACACCTCGAGGCCCTAATTAGTTTAAGCCCAACACTGCTATACTAGAGTTCTAGTTTATATAAAATTAAAGAAAAGGGGTGTATTCTGTTTCCCTAGTACTTGGGTTAGCTTACTTTCTATCTGAAGTACTCATTATTGCGAGATTGGTGTTGGGTGTTTTGCTAACTTTGTATTGTTTTGATGAAGGATGATGTGCCCTGGTGAAGGGCTTCCACCTGACATAGTTCAGGACATGTTCCACGGCAGCAAATGGGCAACTGAGGAAGGCCTGAGCCTGTGCATGTGCCGGAAGATTCTAAAGCTCTTGAATGGAGAAGTCCAATACATCAGGGAGTCTGAGAGATGTTATTTCCTCATCATCCTTCAACTTCATATGCCTCAGGGAGGCTCAATGGCAGTTGAGTAATCTCAGGCTTGGCATCATTTGGGAAAAAACAATAGTAGTCATTTTCTGCACTTTAGTACAGAAAATTGAGTACTCTGTACTCTTTCCTGTAAAGAAGAGCAGAACATAGTCTGAATTGGTTGGGTTGGTCCTGAAATTTCACCAGATGAGCGTTCTGACCTCACTTGGAGTTTACCATTCGGAGCTAAGTGGCCACCATTAACACGTTCAATTGGATGGTATCAACTTCCAACAACTAAGACTCCCAGAGAGGGCCACCCTGTTTAGTTGGCTGTAATTTCTAACCACCGCTTTGTAATTATAATGTGTAACTGATGAGATGAATGTAATCCTTGTACAATAGTATGTTACGTCTTATGTTGCTTCCTTCAGGAAGATGTTACTTCAGATAGTAATCAAAATTTACATAATGTTTTTGAGATTTGACAACTACCTTTCCTGCAACATGTAAAAGAGATCGCTAGTGAAATCATCATAACAACATTACAGTCATGGTCCCTTGCTTCTTCCATTTCCGTCGCCAGTTGTCTATCTTATGATTACTTACTAAGAAATACTGGCAGACAATTTATCTAGCATCTGGTATGGCATGCTACACATCTTCATGGTGTACCTGACCAATGTTTGGCCTTTTGTGGTGTTAAATATGCGACAATAAGTGTTTATTTTGAGTGTTCTCTTATAGATCTTAAATATTGGTGTCATGCTTGAAATGTGTTTGATTGTTGCGTGGGCAGGATATTGACCTAGTGCTTGGATAGTTGTGACGGACCATGTCTAAATCACGTCATTACTTCTAATCATAAATAATTAACCAAATAATTGAAAAAAAATTATTGGACGTGAGATATTTTTATTGACCTCAGTATAAATAAATAAATAGCATATATAGATTTGAAAATATGACACAACATTAGGGGTTCTGACACCGATCCAAATAATACGACGTCGGACCTCTAGTAAAGGAAAATGCTTGCTAATAATGAAATCACATTTAATAACAATAACCTACGGAAACAAAAATATTCATGACTTATATATAAACGAAGCTAAAATCTTCTAGCATCAGTAAGCCATATTATATGGAACATCTGCCGAATACAAATTCACTTTCTATCATCATAACGATTATGTAGCACATAAAAATCTGTCCAAGACTATCAAGACATAATAACCAATATTATATTTTATAATACAACAATTCAACCTTCTAAATATTGGATACAATCTATTTACTTTACATCTGTCATTCGGAATTGAATTTAAACTAAAATACAATATCTAGATACAATAAATATTACTCAAAAATATTAGACAATATAAATCATCCATAATCATAATGATCTAGGCTCTTCATGTCCACTTGCCTGGTAAGGACTCGTACAACTCATCTGAAGGTTAGTAAAAACGGTAAAGAAGTGAGCCAAATGCTCAATAATGTACAATAAATAAGAAATATGCATACTTTTACTTTAAAAACATATTGGAAGGGAATGAGATTCGTGATCGTATGAAAAAGATTAAACGTGTATAAAAGTCTTCATGATGCATATTAGATTTTTTATTTTTATACTTAGCGAGAAACATACTTAAATCTTACTTTTTTTTAGATACCAGAGCCGATAGGCTTTACCAGCTAAATGATCGGACATATCAAAAAAGATTGTGCATACTTTCACAAAATCTAAAGCCTCACATTTCTATTTAACACCTAAAGATGAGTGGCCTACATATCTCTTAATAGACGGGGATAGATGCAGCTTTTCTCTCCCCAATGGTTATAAAGGGGCAGTCATCGATATATCATTGCACTATTCTAAGGCATATCAGAGAATATTATCCGCTAAATGATCGTTGATCTAATTTCTTAAATTATCTTAAGGAAAACTCTACACTTAAACTTCATAGTACTTAGTTCTCACACTTGCAGAACAGTTCATAAATCTTAACAAATTGCAGAGTTTCATTTCATACTTTCATGATCCTTTTCAATGCATATATACTTGTTTCTTATCTTACGGTATTCACATAACTTCAAATACTTGCGTAAATTGACATGAAGCTTAGGGGAAAGCCAGAAAAATTTTACTACATTGTACAAAATTGAAATATTATTATTCTAGGACCATAAACATTAAATTCTATGCATTTTTCGCTTCATGTGTATAATATACATTAAATCCTCCAAATCTTCATAAACAAAAATTTGAATTTTAAACAATATCAAGAATTTTTACAAAAATATGCAAAATGGACAATTTTTATAATCTTAGTCCATATGCTTAACATACGGGACGTTTTGGCAAGGAAATTCGCACATTCAAAGACCCAACATAATTATCCGGATATGCGAAGTATCATATACGAAATAAAAGTGATAAACATCATAATAACTCAAAATCATAACATGTGTGGAGTTAGGGTTTTCGATTTAGCACAATATTTCACATAAACTATGAAATCGGAAGAAAATTTGACATATCCGCACGTTTTCACACATACTTCAAAATCGGAAAACAAATCAACATATATGCACATTTAATACATGTATACTTCAAATTTTAAGTTTAGACAAGTATTTAAACAAAAATATCCGAAAGGAATGGTAAGAAATAAGCAACAAGAGAAAGAAAAGTATATAACTATATTTGCCTCGACCCGATCTACAAGTTTCTCAATTAGCTTCACCCCAAAAATGAACCGGGAGCTTCGATCTCCTCTTCTCTCTCCTTACTATCGCGCTCTCTCTCTCTCTCCTCTCTTTTCTCTTTCTGCAAAATGACGGAAAAAGCTGACCGTGCGGGTTAAATAACCGGACTTGCGCTCAGGCTGGCTCCATTGGAAACCGTGCTCCAGCGCGCCTCAGGCGCGGTCCGAAGCCAATCCGAAACCGACTTTTTTCACACTTTTTTATATTCAATGACCTCAATTTTAATTATATTAGTTTAATTAATCATGATTAATATAATTTAAAAACTTAGACCTTATAATAGTACTTGATTGTTGCATGAGCATTAATTTGGCCCGGTGATTAATGTATTCTTAATGTCTGATTGAGCAATGTTTTGGCTAAGAACTTTTGCTTGAACTCTGTGCAACGTCTTCCCGAGAGGAAAACAGTTTATTCCCACTATCCACTTGTTTAAACTACTTTGGTAGAGTTCTCTTTGAAAAGATCACCTCTTAATCATTCATAATTATGGAACCATTATCTGCATAAGGGGGAGAGCTATGGTTGAGAAAAGTGTTTTATTTACTTGAGATACACAATTGTGATTTGGTTCTCATACCTGTGAAACTTTGTCACCTGTAAACTCATAAACAGATGTTCTTAACGTGTTAGCTTTCATAATTCTGATGGTGGTGAGAAGATCAGAGTTTTGGTAATGTTGAATGAAGTCATTCAATAATGGTTCATTGGAAAAGCGAGAGGTTCTGGTTTATACTGCAAGCGTGTAGATCGAAAGAATTCTTGTGAAAATCATGAATTTAAATTGTGCTTGTTAAAGTTTAATGTGTCCGAACTACATATTTGTAAGTCAACTCTTATTGTCATTATGAATTTTTTAGTTGGCGACCCACAGGCCTAGAATTTTTCTCTCGGAGAAAGTCAAAAGTTTTCTTTTGGCAATGAGATAATGTGCGGTATTCTTTAGTTTAAGCTTTTATTTATCTTGTTAGGCATATAATAATGCTGCCATGTGATTATTCTACTCCATATATGTGGTGTATAAGTGGATCTATTCTTGGGTTTCTCAATTGGTAGTAGACTTCAGTCCTTGACCCACGTTGCGAGTCTAGAGTATAGCTCATGTTGTGTGGATTCAAAATAGGTGGTGCTCAGAATTTATTTTTTCATATGTTGCATTTGGATGTCACAAAATTGCCATAAGTTAGGCCTTGTTGTATAGGCAAAATATGTGATAATGTTGTGTTTTGAGTTACTCTTCATATATCTTAGCTGTTTATTCTTGATAGTTGCTTGAGCAAAATATCGGCGGGTGCTCAAATTGTGTTTGATTGTTGGTTGAACAGGATTAGGCATGGTGTGCTCGACGTCATCTCGAGCAGTATTTTGGTCTGACAGCTTCTGCCTGAACTCTGTACGGTGTCTGCTTGAACTAAAGCACACCATTATTTATTTCCCAAACTGCTTTTGTTGGCGCAAAATGGAAGACACGGTGACCGGGCCGACGGAGTACTCGGACAGTAACAGAGCAGAGCTCTCGGTCGGACGACCAAAAGTAAAGATAGAAAAATGAGAGAAACACACACGAGATTTAACGTGAAAAAATCCTTTTCAACTAAGGAAAAAATCACAAAAGAATACACTATAAAGAATGATTGTTTACAAGAATGTTAGCTACACAAAACCCAAACAAAAGAAAAATAATCACAAGTGTATATCACATAATCTCTCTCTAAAAGTGTCTCTCTCTATCTTTACAACAAAGCTTGCCCACAGCTCTCTCAAAGCTCTTACCCAAGACTTCTCACGCCACAGCACTTGGCACACCTTTGCTCTACAAGACAAACAAGGGCACAAGCCTTTATATATACAAAGGGGGGCCTAGTGGTTGGCCAGCCACCCTAGTGGTAGGGTGGCAGGACCACGCTGCCTAGGCCTGCCACGGCAGGCGCACGCCCGGCGTGCCAGAGTTGCAGGTCTGACACCCTTGGATGTTGTAGCCGCCTCAACCTTCAATCAGAGTGGGTCAACTGCCCCACCTGTAAAATGTGGCTACAACAGGCCTACAGAGAAAGAGAGAGTCAACGCCTAGGCTTCCAGAGTTCTCGTCCATGTCCTCAGCAACCTCTCGGACATGACGTTCCAACGAGTCCTCGTCCGTCTTGACAGGCTTCTCGAACCACTCCAAAAGTCCGCGTCCATTTTCCCCTTATGAGTCCGTGGACAAAAATACTACGAAGGGAGTGACCCCAACAAACATCCCCTCATGACCGAGTGGGAGTGAAGTTAGTTAGACCGGTAATGTCACAACAAGCTTCCAGCTTTCCCTATGGAAAAACGTTGGTCAACATGTCCGAGCTATTGTCATCCGAGCGGACCTTTCCAATTGATAGCTGCCCATCATCAAAAATATCTCTCACCCAATAATATCGCACGTCAATGTGCTTTGACTTGAAATGGAATGAGGATTTTTACACAAGTGAATGACACTTTGACTATCACAAAAGACCTCGTACGTTTCTTGTCTTAGAC
>JAOVVI020011564.1:0-12594 GCA_028571085.2 Nepenthes alata | reverse complement strand
AATATATAATCAAATTTTGTTTTAAAAGGAAGTTTATTTTTTTAAAATGACTGATAACTATAAGTCTCAAACCAACATCATAGGTTAAACTCGGGTGAATTGATATCAAATTTCTAACCAAATAATCACAATTCAAGGTTGATCAATTGATTTATTATCAGCGAAAGCATCTGAATTTATAAAATAAGAATCACTTAAGTTTAGATCAAATTCGCTTCAACCGATGTAATGCGAAATACTCTTGAGAGATTACTATAATTAACATGATCCTAAAAGAAGCAGACTAACAAATTTTCATTAAGGAAAAGATAAGCATTGCAAGATAAATTAAAAATTAGTAAAATTAACCAAAAATTATTACTTTTCATCATCACCTTCAAGACAAGCACATGGACTTTTCCTTATTTTATTTATTTTTCTGGTTCAATTGCCCCTTTCGATCTTGCTCACGTCCATTTTACTCATTCTAATTTTCTTCGTTCCTTATTTCCTCAATCATTTCCTCAACCATATTCTCCGTTCCATCAGTTTCCTTCACCCTTTCAAACTCAAAAAAATCGGCAAAATCCTATATCAATCAACATTTTGATAGTCAACATATGAACTTTATTTCATCATCAACCAAAACCTACTCCTATTTT
This sequence comes from Nepenthes alata, assembly GCA_028571085.2. Lineage (NCBI taxonomy): Eukaryota > Viridiplantae > Streptophyta > Magnoliopsida > Caryophyllales > Nepenthaceae > Nepenthes > Nepenthes alata. The sequence continues at coordinate 11,953 of JAOVVI020011564.1, read as the reverse complement.
GTAAGGTTCCGTTTCACCTTCCATTTTCCTATTGGTAGCAATGGCCATAGAGAATTCCAACTTCCTACGAGTATTAATGGACACCAAGGATCACTTTCATTCTTCATCAGTTTCCAATCTATAAAGAGAGCTCTCCCGAGCAAAGTCCACCATTCAGTTCGTCCTCCGCTCCCTTTGTTTGTAAGTTTGTTCATCATTTTTTATTATGTAGCTTATTTTATGATATGCTAATTTTATATATACCGATATATTAATAAGTAGATACTGATTTCATATTATCAACGCCTTCTTTATAAATCAACGATGATGGTTATGCTTGATGACTTTTTTAGTAAGTAGTCATGTTTAATTTTAACCCGGCCATTAACTATGTATGCCTTTGAATATGTCAAAATTCATGTTTGTTATGAATTGGGAATTATGAAATTCAAATAGACAATGTACTTTTAAATTTAATTTTAACGCCTTAGCTGTTTTTGCTTTCTTTGTTGCGATATGCTTCTATTATGTAAAGACCAAAAAGAACTATGAAAATTCTAGTTAAAGCTATCAAATGTGACATTCCAATAATTGTGGGTGAATGTGTGCAGAGGTTGAAATCTTGTAGAAAATTTTATTCAAATTATTTATTTTTAAATAAATATTGATCCTGACACCAAACAGGGGATTCCATCTTTTAAAAAAATAAATGTCATTTTTTTCTAAATCTAGACCATTTACTTTTAAAATGAATAGTTGTAAGTTAACTATTTTTTTTAAAAAAAATTAAAAATTAGTTAGAATTAATTATTAAATTATAATTATTTATTTAAAAATAATTTGTTCATATTCATGAAAAAATGACCTCTATCTCTTCAAAAGACAAAATTTTCTTGGTTCCTAATATGTTACTTTTTAAAAATAAGGATATATATATATATTAATTAAATTTTATAATTTATTTATATATAGGCAATATTTTCAATATTGCCTAATTTTAAGCAATATTTTAAAAAACTTAATTTTTTATAAATTGCAAAATAACTCAACATATTCAAAATAAATTGGTGCATTTTTTAATTAAAAAAAATATATATATTACTGATACATGTGGGAGAGCATCTGTCGCCTAAGTGTTGGTGTTGATGTGTGTTTATTGTGGTTAGTCTGGCTTTTGGAGTTGATGAATTGTTTAATGTCAAGTAGTTGTCAGTTGGGAAACATTTTCCTAACTCTTAATCTGCCACCATTTCTCTTGCCACCCCTTCTTAACCTTTTCCCGATGTTGAACTGGGAAAACTTTTACTCACTCGACCATTCTCTTTTCTTCCTCACATAACCTTTTTCGTATTTTGATTATTTCCTACTTTGCTCAATTTCATCTTAAAATTATTTTAAAAGTATTAAGACCGTCCTTAAGTCTGATATTATGGTATTTTAGAATACTTTAGTGAGTTTAATTACACAGCATATTGACTAAATATTTGATTTGTTGGACCAAGTTCATTTTGCTCTAATAGGGGCAATGTTTCTGACTTGTATTCCGTTCATCATATTTTCGAATGATTGTGATAGTTACTCTCACGTCTTTGTTATTAGGTATACAGTAGCATTTTCAGGGGGTGCATTTTTTATATTTTTACTACTTTTTTATTATTATTTTTGTTTAAGACGTAAATTTTAAATACATACTATACTTAATATTACTGAATTTAACTCTTTTTTAATACAGTTGTATACATCTGATATATTGATCGAGATTTCTTCAAACTCCTACGCTATATGTCTTGAGGATTTCAATGATGGGAATAGTATATATATTTTTCCTAATTGTCGTCATATTTATCATTCGGATTGTATCCGACAGCATTTAATGTCTTATGACTCACATTGTTCGATTTATAGGCATAATTATTATATTAAAAGTAATTCAGATCAGGTGTCTGGAAAAAAAAAGATACTTTTATTTGTAAATATTGATATCCTATTACTTTAGCAGTGACACTCAAAACAGCTTACATATATCCGTTTATGGTGCAAATAACTTTCCTTAAAAACCACCCTCTATGGTTCAATCATTAGCAACTAGTGTGTCTTAAAATTGAGCAAATTTAAAATTCATCAAAATCTAAAACAAAAAACTTAAAATTCATCAAAAAAATGTTTTTTTTTTACAAGTCACACGGTAAGCCCAACAATAATCTCTTTTATGAAAACTCAACTTTGTTTTAAAAAATAAAATTCTCTAAATTAATGGTAATATACCGTGCACATCCAAAAGTATTTTTTTTAATTTCTTTTGAGGACCAAGGTGCTGTTTCCAAAGCCTTGTTTGGCACGATTGGACTAATGTTGGTCGACCCAATTGAACCGTATTGCATGGCTATAGAATATTTTCCTCAGCCTATGCAACTATAATAAGAAAGATGATTGAATTATCGACGCTAAAACTATTTATTATAATAACATATTTATTTTTTATCATTGTATCAACCGATTAATATGTTTTATTTAAATGTCTAGTTAAAAAATAAACTAACCCATTTCCATTTGATCTATGCCAACTATAATATTCTATTGATGAATTTAATATAATTCGTCAGCTATAAAGTTTTACTTAAACCCAAAATTGTGTTTAGAGTCCGACCCATAAAAATACTTAACCAAATTTTATTTTAAAAATAAGTTTATTTTTTAAAAAAAAGGTTGATAATTGTAAGATTCAAATCCAAGATTTAATTTATGATGTCAATAATAAATAAATTGATGAATTATTAAATTTAATTGTGGGTTTAGGTTAGAAATTAAGTCAAAGGGGTGTAAATTTGAGTGGCGCCTGATATATACTTAAACTACGAATAAGCATTCTTTAGACTGAATTGTCACGCTTGAGGCACACATGAGAGGTACTTATTCATGTTTATTCAAAATATTAGTACCTAATACACCCCGATTAGATATGCTTGTACGCAAGTTTGAAGAAGCATTTGCACCTCACCCATGAGTGATTTGTGATGACTTTACTAATAATAGTTAAATATTGAAGTTTGAGCTAGACAATGCCACTATTTATAATCTATGGATAAGCCGGTTATATATTATTTCTTAAAGTTAAGTTTAAACTTTATTTTTTGACCCTATAGATGTTAAATTTAATCTTTAATTTATATATAATATGATAGGATATATTTATATATAATATTTTATTTTTTGAAGATATTTTTAATCAAAGTTTAAAACTCTACATAAAAATATAAATATACAATTTTTTTCTTAAATTTAAAAAAATAAATCAATTTAATCAAAATTAAAGTTGAATTTTCATTAAACTACTAGCAAATAAAATATATGAAGAACATATATACAAATATTTAAATAAAGTATAAAAAAAAGAATTTATCTTTAAAATACCTACAGATGATATAATATTTATTTATCTATCTATTTTTATATAAATTTTTAGCTGCTCATTAATAGATGAGATATTACGTCATAAAAAATATCTAATTATAGTGCCATTTATCACTACTTTATAATAAAATTAGATTGCATTAATGAATAAGATTTTTTTAGTTGTAATCAAATCCAAATAAGACTTTTTTTTTTTAAAAAAAAGAAAAAAAGCAAATCCCACTTGATTTATTGGCTAGGATTAAGAAATATACCACACATAATTAAGGATCTAATTGTATTATCTTACAAATATTATAAAGATGCGTTGGAATAATATGATAATAAATCTGATTTAAAAAACACATTATTTCATATTTTATTTTTTATTTAAATGATAGTGTTATTTATCTTATTTAATTATAATTTATCTATAATCCTAATATATATATATATACACACACATATGGTCTTATGTAATTTTAAATATAAATAAAATTTACATAAAATTTATTACATATTAAGAGTAAATTGTAAATGTACTAACACATCTATTTAGAAGGACATTGACAGTTTGGGAGAATAAAAATATTTACGGGATATTCTTTACTTATTATAACATAACCTTTGGCTACATGTCATCCCTCAGTCAGTCTCATTTTATATCAATTACATTATAATATATTAATAAATAAGATATTACAATGTTAAAAATATTATAAGAATAAGTGAATTTCATTACTCAAAACCACAAGTGTATGAAGCTAATTATTAAAGTGGCATGAGTTTTCTATTATGAGTAATTCACGATAAATAAGGTCACTATAATCGAGTTCATGAGTTACAAAAAGGATTCCTCTAAAAAGGGGAGAGAATTACTTATGAACAAATATCGAGAGAGAAGACTACTTACGATAAAATATATAATGATTGAAAATCGGTATTACTTACGAAGTATTTACAGATGAAGAAATCTAATCTGAAGCATACACATACTCACTTTGCAAACTTAATGTTGTTTCCAAAATTTTATAAGCTCGACATCCGGTGATGTTAATAATTAAAAACACAATGGAGAATATAGAATGGGCAAACAAAATATATAGAGAAAAATCTGCTTCAAAAAAGAAAATAAGACATACGATTTAGTTCAACAAAATTCAAATTCTTAATAACTGGTGAGCCGAACAAATCCAATTAATTGTGAATGATTTCTTACAATAATATTAACTTGACAACAATAAGATGTTTAGTCCCGTGATATGGATGATTACTACACCAATACTTATCGATAGATAGGAAAGTTAAATATAAAATATCAATGAATTACATTAGACGCTTAGTAACAAATCATTTATAGCATTAAGGGTAGATGGACATAAAATATCAATTAATTATATGTTAGACTTAAAATCTACTTTTAAAAATAGCATAATTTCTAAGTAAACCACTTTTTTACAATAATCACACTTACGTTTGATGTTTATCACTTGTAATCCTAATAATGCCGAATACCTCTTACAATGCCTAAATTCTTAGCACCTAAGTGCCTATTATTTACTTATTCCATATGCATTATTCAAGTAAAACTTTACTTACCAAAAAAGGAGTTAAAGTAGAACTTTCAATACTGATAAACTTAAAAATGAGGATCAACAGTATAAATTGGCTCAGTTTTTTTTAAATAAAGATAATAAGTGATTTTTAATTGGTCAAAATATTTCTAAATCCTACAATAATAGAAATACCTCACACTTGCATATAATATGGTTTCTTATGAGTAAATTTGATTAAAATCAAGTCATTTTACAGGCCTAGTTCAAATTTTAGAGGGTCTTATTATTTTTTTTGAGATGGATAGCATCATGTGTAAATCAACCACTTTGGCTGGGCTTAGCTCAGCTCAGTTTGGAAAGGATTATAAGTTTTTTTATATTTATATTTTTTTAATTTTAAATTAATACTTATTAAAAAATATTTTAACATGTCATATTTTTGTATAATTAATAAATTTTTATGTAAAAAATATTAATTTAAATAAATAATTTGGTAATATTTTAATTAAAAAAACCAATTATTAAAATACTTTAAGTAATTTATACGTAAATATGTATTTTTAAATAAAAATATTTAAGAATAAAAAAAATCTATAAATTGATCAAAATCAGGTTGATTTGAATTATGAATGAGTATGGTTGTATTTTCGGACTGGATTATGGGGATTTGTCCAACTTAATTTAACTTAATGGTTATAAATTTTTACCTAAATCTAATTAGTATTTATTTTAAATTTGATTTTAAAGAGAAATCATTTGAAAAAAATCCTTAATGTAAAACATGACAAATTGGATATTCTGAAAAATTTTCATAAAAAACTAGATTCAATCTTTGTTTTTTTCAAAAAATTAAAAAAAAAAAAAGACTTCAACAATATTTACAGAAAACAGAAAATTATATATAGGACTGATGGGGCTCCATTTTTTTTTATAATCATGGAGAAATCTATCTTTTTATCATGATTATTTATTTTTAAATAGATAATAATAATTTAATTATATTAAAGTAATTAATTTTAACTATTTTTTAAATTTTTATTAAAAAAAATTAAATTATAACTATTTATTAAAAAATAATTAATTAAAATATAAAAAATAAATATTTTTATCTAAAAATAGAGCTCCCTTCTTCCTGAGTTGCTTTTTATCCCAATGCCTCGAGATCGGCAGTGCTCCATCCTCTTTAATTTGATACTGATAAATTTTTATTTAAATTTAATTTATATTTAGTTGAAATTCAATATTAATTGGGACTATCCATAAAATTAAGTTAAATGAAATGTAAAAAATAAAAAATTACATATTTTAAATATTTCCTGAAAAAACTAATTTAAATCTCTTTTTAATAAAAATACTTCAACAAACCAAAAAAATTATTTATTTATTTATTCATTTATAAAAAACAAAAAGTCTGCCCATTACTAACGTCCCTTCTCATGAGTAATATTCATAAGTTTTTATCTACGTTTAACTTATATTTAATCTAAATTAGATTTTGATCAGTCATATTTGTGAAGATTACGTGAAACAAATGTGAAAAATAATATATTGAATATTTTAAAATTTTTTCTAAAAATTCCGATTGAAATATTTTTAAAAAAAACCACTTCAGCGTCCATTTCTCTTCCGATTTTACCTCAGGCTTTTGAGTGGCGAACACCGGAAGCTGCATGGATTTGACATACAACAGGTCTGACATCTTGCTGTGTCAGGTGTCGTAGTTGGTGCCGTTTAGAAAAATTATCTTACTTCCAACCTCCATCAATAGTGCTCAACGAAGTCACTGGCCAAAAAACCCCCTCTCTGATACCATTTGTTGGCGCAGAATGGATGGTCAGACAACAAAAATACAGGATCACACACGCACAGTGGAATAAAATGGAAGAAGAAGATAAATACCAAATGTTTTACGTGAAAAATTCTTCTAAATAAAGAAAAAATTAAATGACACTTAATTTACAAATAAATATTTGGTTACATAAACCCACACGGCAACACAGGCCCTTAAGGTGAAAAAATGAAGAACATTGAAGCTCACTTGTATTTATACTCACTGCTGTCTTTTCTTCACACTTTCTCTCATCTATCTTATACATTATACTTTTTCACTGCTACGGTACTCTTATATATGTATATCAATATACAAGAAACCACCAAGCATTTGGGCTGCAAGATGATTGGTGCACAACTTTCAAGGTTTGCAACAACAGACGCACGCCCTGTCAGGTAGCAGGCGGCGCATGCATACCCTGTAGATTTGCTTGTCGTCTTCCTAGGGATCACGTCATCCAACTACCTAATGAGGTAGGTCAACAGTACATCAGCTGCAGAAGACAGTCGCTCAGCACGTCTGTTTACAGCCGGTCAACGTCCGTTGACCATCTTCCACTTTACAGCCGAATATATGTCATCTAGCTAACAAATCCCAAAGTCTTCATCTGGTCAATATTATGTTGACCGGAATGCATATTTTACCGATTAACAAGTTGACCAGTCTTTGTTGTCCGTCCAAAGCTTCTCCTGCTTAAACTGTGCACAGTCCGTAGACATTCTACACATAGATCCACAAATGCAAAATCTTCGTACTCCATCCATGTTTTCGGACCACTACGACATCCACACAAGAGTGACTCCCAACACTATGGCGTTGTGTAATAGAGCCTTTAAAATTCAACTTTGGAAAACTAATCATTGGGGGCTCAAATCAGCTGCGTGTTGTGAGAAGCTTTTGGAAGTAAGAATAATAATTCAATATTAATTAGGTTTGAAGAATAATTATGAAGTCAAATGTTCTAGGAAAATGGATACCCTGGTAGATTGATTATAAATAGAGATGTATTTTGTTAGTTTAAGACACTTGGTTTTTGATTAAAAAGATTATTATGTTTGAGCTTTGATAAAAATTTGAAAATCAGTTCTTGATGAATTCTAAGTTTGTAAAATTTTGATGAATTCTGGATCTATTTTATATTTTTGCAATTTATAGCTATTGTTCTTCGATAATTGAGGTATTTACTTTTTATTCCGATCCTCTTAAAAATCTTATTTTTTCCATTTTGAAGGGTATCACGTTGTTAAATAGAATCGACTGCCTGTTTCATCTATTATTTACTATAATTGATATACTTATGATTTACTGTTTCATATGATCTGTATCAATAATTTCTGGAAGTAAATGACCCAAAGTGATACTTTGAAATAGCTAGCTGAGATAAATATTATTTGCTAAAATTGAATAGGAACTTACAAAGATGTCTCTTATACTTTGAATTTATATTATCTGTTTTTTTGATGTGTGATCACTGTTTGGTGTTTTTGCTCCGTATCTGTGGGTTCTCAGAGAAGGCCAAATTGTACAAGTTGGAAAATATATTGATCTTCTCCAAGCTGGCACTGATTTTAGTACTCTGGTATCAGCCCAAAAAGAAGCAATTGAATCCATGAATGTTCCCGACCACTCAGCCGAACATGCAGAGGGTACTTGTTGTTAGAAATCTCTCACGTGAAGGAATTTCGGTCAACAGGATGTTGACCGGATTAACAGTCAATGGGCGGCCTACTAAGTTGACCGTCTGTAGACTCTTTGTGCTCTGCCCACTGTTCTGTTACCCGCCTACTGAGGGTTCTCAGGAGAAGCGTAAAGACGGTCAACAAGATATTGACCGATTTACACAGGAGGGCGGTCAACTGAGAGATGACCGTCTCTTTTATGCTTTTCAGATTACGTGCCGCGTCTCAAAGGGTGAAGGTTGATCTGCCAGTTTAGATAACCTTGAAAATCAAATGACGGTTGATTTGCCCTCTGTTACTGCAGGCATGCGCCGCTTACTGTTGAGTTGGCACAAGCTTCTTGGAAACCGTGCACCAACCACAGAGCAAGACCACGGTGGTCCTGCTCCTGCTGCTGCTGTTGATGCTGCTGCTTGAGTCCTAGTGTATACTCTTGTTTGTATATGTATATATATATATATATATATATGCTGGGTAGTGAGTGTGTGTGACCAAGTGAAGCTAAGTGAAAGTGTTGTAGGCGAAAAAAGGTTCAGAGTAGAGTGAGTAAAAGCAGAGGAGAGGAAGAAAACTCAGAAAGCAGTGTGTGTATTTTCGCCTCGTTGTTTTGTAAAAATATAATAACATCATAATTTCTCTGCTAAATAATGCAATAATTTAGATCGGTCGTGACCCTGCACAAATATTAGGCAATCCTATAGCATGCTATAATATCCAAGAATACGGCCAAAACTCTTATATTTGACCCCATATCACAAACACTTACTAAAAACAAGGCAAATCCTGTGGGATTCTCAATTTTTAATTTTTTTGGGATTAAGAGATCGAGTAGGATTTGGTTGAAAAAGAAAATTCTTGTTAATTAATAGATGCACTTTTTTATTATTATCATGAACATTATATATTGGAAAACTCTACTATGCTAACCCTAAATAAACATATCCAAATCAAAACGTATCCATTTTGGGTGTGTTTGAAAATTTCTTTCCCCAGAGGCTGCGGTTGTTCTTCGGTAGTATTTGATATATATTTTTTTGTATAGTTATATATATATATATATATATAAAGTTATGAAATTAATAATTAGGAAACTTTATTATTGTAACGTGTAAACACACGCACACAAATACACGTTTATATTTAGAAATACATAATTTATATTTCAATGACCTTTCATGATTCTGTAATAAACATTTTTAAAATAGTACATAATAGGCTCTTATTATTTACAATTTAGGAGTTCTTATTTAGAAAGCTCATATCATTTACATATATTATTTTGATTTGAGATTACACTATCCATGTTTCAGCTAGCATATTGTTCCATGGATTTAAAATCAAAAATATAAAAGGTACATATTTATATGATTCAGATGTAGAAGCAATCTTGCTTCATTAAATTCCTCTTTTGTATAAAAGGTACATATTCTTTCTTTATTATCAAGAATTGAGAAATGTTTCTCCTATTATATGATATAATTTTTATATCTTTAAGAGAAAGTTATCTTACTTTCAATAATAATTTTCATTATTTAATCGATTTTCTAAACATACTTGTAACTCTCTATAGAATATTGCTATGAGAGGATTCATTCGACAATGGATTACTGGTTTTAAACTGTTTCTGACGATTAATAAATAATATAATATATTTTTTAGTATATTTAATAAACCACTGTTTAAATTAATCAAAATTTTGTTACTCTAACATCTATCATTGATGCAGATGACGCTCAGAGTTATTATAAGTGCTATGTCGCTATGTTTGTTGTTGATTGATTATAAAGCCAATGGCAGGAGATTGTCTGAAAATGATAGATTAGAAATCGAAAAGCAACTTAAAATTCTCAGAAAACCAGCTAAGAAGACAATTCACGTAAGTTGTTACGAATTCTATATTTGGTAAGGCAATCGTGCAACTTATTTTAAGAGTTTAAGTGATTGATGGATTCTCAAATTAAGATTTATGTATAACGAGTCATATCATTTAAATGTCTTTTTAGTATAATTATGTATTTGTATAAATCTTAAATTAATATTAGTTGAGTGACCAAAAACTCGATCTCATATTTCATATTTGTTATTAAAATTCCGTGGTGGATGTACTCTATACTCAATGTTGGACGCACCATTGATCCCATAATGTGTGAAAAAGGACCAATTGGGGAGTTATCCTTCTAAGAAAGATGTAGATATAACTTTTTTAATAATAACTATTTAATATTAATTAACTAGTAATATTATTTTCTTTTAAAAGAAAAAAAATAAATATTTTTAATTATTTAATATTAATCAAATGATTAGAAATAAAAATGGCTAATCAACCTCTCAGTTAGAAGGATAGAGATCCCAAATTTTGAAAAAGGGTGCATGCAAAAGAAAAAAAAGAGCTTATAAAACTAAAATTGTTTGAAATAAAATAAAAATTTTTTGGAAGTCAAGAAAGGGCGATTGGATTTTTTTTTTCAATTTCTATTTCTTCATTTTTTTTTTCTCATTTCATATCTTGAAAGACGGCAAAATGTAAAGCCATCGGTTTCAAAAGAGTATGATACATGTAGGTTTCTCTTAAATCTCAGACAATTTATTTATTTGTTGACATTTAAAATCACAAAGTGTGCTTATCCTTATGTAAAAATTTAAAATTTTTATTTCTAATGCTATCCATTTCACAGATAATATTATTTCATCATTATATATAAGTCATGGGTAAGAATTATAAAGAATGTTTCTATAAAATATAAAAAAGAAAGAAACGTAAGGATAATATTTTTCAAAACATGTAAAGTGGGATGCATTATAAGAAAATCTATAAGAAAACTTAAGTCTACCAATTTGAGAATACCAAAATAATATTACCATTTGCCATTCAAAATCTGAAACACTATTTTTTTTTATTCTGCAGACAGATTATGGAGAGATATATGATTGTATCGATTTTTATAAACAGCCAGCATTTGATCATCCATTATTAAAGAATCATGATTTTCATCCTCAGGTTATAATTATGTTCTTTCTTAATGTCAAAATTATAGAACAAGTAGGCTACTGGTGCAATTGTGAAAATTTAGTTCGATATTATAGGGATATGATTTTAGATTTAACCATCATCAAAACAAGTAATATAAAAGGTTTCAAATATTGGCATTGTTATTTTTTTGTTACTAATACTCTATGAATATTTTTTAATTCATCAAATGAACTTTCTTTTTCCTCAGATGAGACCTAATTTTACTCCCAAGATGATACTATCTGAAACTCTTTCAACAGAAATTGAAACGTTAAAGTTTGGTTTTAAAGATGGAGGTTGTCCAGAGGGAACAGTTCCTATAAGAAGAGTAACAAGAAATGATCTCATTCGAATTAAGATTTTTACAGAGGAATATGCGTCAAGATTAAAATTAAATGGTTATCAACCCAACAATACTACTCATGTAAGTATCTATCTCAATTTTCAATGCATAATTGCCATTTTCTAAAATGATTTGATTTATATTATGCATATTGTTGAGTTTCAC
>JAOVVI020011563.1:0-12594 GCA_028571085.2 Nepenthes alata | reverse complement strand
ATCTTGACTCTAGCCATTCCATGTTCTTATAGATGGGGTGCTTCAATGCATGTGTAACTTCCACTTCCAAGGGATCACTGGATCGTATAGCTATTGATTCAAGGTGAGTTGTTGCAAATTTAAGTGCTTCATTCAAGATTTCTTCCCCATGCACTTTAAGATGCGAAGCCTCATACAAACTTAACATGCCCATGACATCTTCAGTTATTGACTCCTTGAAATTTCCCTTTTCATCTCTAAATTTTTTGAAAATATCTAATTTAACAGAAAATAATTCTCTATAAATTTTTCACCAATATTCATTAATAAACATGTACAAAATTTCTAGCAATCAAATCATCTAAATTGCATAAGACAAGTCAAGAAGACATTTTATATATATGGTATCCTAGTTTCCAACAGAGGGCAAGAAAGCATTGGTAAGAAATTTTCATTTCTTTTACGTTGAAGACAAGAGGAAATGGAAAACTAACAACAGCAAAGAAGTTGGATATAGTTAAGGTAAGAAATTATCACATAAAATCTTTTATAATTCATGTAATATTGCAATAAATGAGTTGAATAAATGAAGTGGATTCAGAAAAGTGACACCACTTTGTGGAAGTAAAATATTTGATATTGTTTTTGTCAAAATACGTACTTCTCATAAGTCATGAACTATATTAAAATCATTCTCCATAAGTTCACAAGAAGTTATCCCATTTTTCACCTTGGGTTCTATTAGACACCAAAGACGTTAAGCGAATACTAAAGTAAAATAACTAAAAATATAAAGAAATATAGTTAATATCTTCATTTTTATTTCAAGTTTCTGCATGACATATGACCAACCATTTTTTTATGCTATGTAGTTGTACCAAAAATCACTAATTGAATTGCTTTGCCTATCTATATTCTTGTGATTGTAAAGAAAATTTTATGGTGCAAGGAGAAAATGTAAGAAGAAAAAGAAAGAAATAAAACAAAATATTATTTATAACACGAGCACATAAAAAAAAAGGTAAACATACCTGTGGAGACATAAAAGCCACATTGTCTCAATAGACGAAATCGAAGAGAAGAGTGATAGAGATCATTATTCTCATGGGCATGGCCATGATATATCTCTTGTAAACCATTTGCAAGTTCTTTCTCAAAATGGTATGCCACCCCTAGCCTCATGAGAGAATCGATGAATTGAAGTTGTTTTGAGGGTATATGAGCTTCCAACTCCCTTTTGACTTCCTCTTTTAGCTCCTCCACCTGCTTCACCTTTTGAGCATGGGTTGCCTAATCATGGAAACAAAAAATTCCTTGGCCATGTTGTCAAAACAATATTTCAAACTTTCTTGTTCCAATTCAAACCAATTTTATGTTATGTAAGTATGCTCCGAAGCTCTATTAGCTCCAAAATTATGACATAATCAAATTATATGATTTTAAATTCTTGACATATATGAAGTCTACGCATCAATTCATAATTTCTGAGCCTATGGTGGTACATTTTGGCAGTTCAGTATAATTTTTCTTTAAAATTTACAATATAATATCATAATATAATTAATTTTTCTAAATATCGAAACGTGTAATGCAATACAAAGTAGAGTTCATATCTAATCTCTATTATTATTGTATTTCAATATATGTACCTCATCATTTGGAATATAATCGAGGAAAAGATTACCCCAAATATTAGGGTGAAAATTCATAATATCATTAATATTAGGTTCAGCAATTTTTGAGGAAGGAGCTAATAGGATTTTTGATATTTGAATGGAGGTGTCGTCGGTAGAAAGCTGTTCCATTTTGATCAATATGTGGATAATGGAATGCTGGGTTCTAAGATCTTGATTGGTCGAAATTGTATGTAAGAAGTTCAGTATAAGATCATGTATTTATAGGTCCCAAATTTAAACTTTCTATAATTAGAAAGATTGGGTTCACAAGTTGTAAGAATTCCAATCAATTTCTTTACTTAATATTTGAGTTGTGACATCTTTAACAACAACCACATGATCTTTTAGTGCTATTTAAGAAGGGGCCAACACCAAATTGTGCTATTTAATAAGCACGAGTTATTGGTCCAATTATGACTCCGAAATAACGCAATGAATGGTTCTCTTACTTCCTTCCCTTTCTTTGTATAACTTGTGTATAAAAGAAATAATTGTTTTTTATTCCATTAAATTGATTTATTTGTTGTCGTGACTCACTTATTAATTTGTGATTAATTAAATTTTCACTACCTTTTATTAAAATAAGAGTATACTTATTTTAGATTTGCTCTGTTAAAAAATTATAAAAATATAGCAAATGCTAAATTTTCATGACCATTTTTTAAAAATAATTTTACTTTATATACTGATCCTATTTGAAAAAATATTTCTAGATTCACCCTTATTTTCACCTCCTTTTTATGAACTAATTCAAGAAACAATCGTTGAAGTCATGAGGAGGACTTTTGGTAATTAAAAATTGGTCATTTATCTATTCTATAAAAGAAATTGAAACCACCAACATTCATGGCACCCACAATCACTAAGAGATTGTGCTTGTTCAAAGCTAGAACAATTTGCCCATAATAATTGTGAGTATGCAAGCTATAATCATCAAGTGAAGATTTTGTAACTATGGATTTAGATATGCTACCTATATACTCCAGATGGTAGTTTCTCATAAAAATAAAATAACTATTATCCTATAATTAATATTTAATTTCATAAATTATTTTACACAAGGTAATGATTTTTATCCAACTTTGTTGAAATAGGTTATTCATATAAAGCAGTCTTTAAAGAAGAATATGAGGATTTAAAAACAACTATTATAGTTGTTTTTATTCATCTTAGAGTTTTTGGTGTTATAAATTTAAATTTGACCCAAGAGGTTTGAGAGCAGATTATTGAGTCTTCTAATACGAATCTAATTTTTTACTGTATTCATCCAGATTATTAATAAACCTTGGTCAACCTTATAGAATTTTTGTTAATCAGAGAATCTAATTTTAATTGGATTTTAAACTTGTATAAACAGGAAAACAAAAGGTTAGGACTACAAGATATTTTCGAACCAATAAAAGAGAGCAATTCAATGGCACACATGTTTAATCCATTGTATTAAAGTGAGTATATGCAAGATCCATCAATGCACCTCTACGATCTATTCTATTATTGCATATGTGCACAATCGAACTATGCACATGCGTGACCCATTATACTATTATTAGCTGAGACTAAGAATGAGCACTTAGTTCTAGCATTCAAATGTTGGATCATACATCAACTCAAATGCCAATGCGCATTCATTTATTCCAAGTGTTTTTGAGCATTTGATCCTCTCTATCTTTGATGAGTATGTCGTGAATCATAATAGATCCCAAGTAAAAAAAAATTGCTCAGACACAACTCAGTTAGGATAAAATTCTATATAGAAATAAGTCAATAATATAAACCTAATCGATATTAGTATTCTCATGGTAATGGCAATAGTATATTTCTTTTAAAGCTTCTTCAACTTCTTTTTCAAAATGGTATGCCACCCTATGGAATTGTAGAGAACCAATCAATTTAATTCCTTTCAAAAGCTTATGGACCACCATATCCATTTTCACTTCCTCTTTCAACTCTTCAACCTGTGTACCGCATCTTCAAAATTATAACCTTCCTATGGCATGTAAGTTACTAATACGTTTTTTCCCAAAGCGAGTTCACCGCCAACCGTAGCAACACTATTCGATAAAATTTGTTCAATTTTAATGCATTTACCCTGCGTAATCTGTGGTTTTTTATACATACAAGTATTTTTGTTGGAATGTTTATACAAAATTAAAGGAAAACTTAGAGTATGCCAATTACCTAAAAAAATAATTTTGTCAGTATTGGTATAGATGTTCTTTCCCTCATATTCCGCTAGAGTGAAAACCCCTGAATCTAGAGCCGCTTGGCGTTCCACCCCAGTTCCAACAATGCACTTCTCGAACCGAGAAAGCGGAACTGCTTGACACTGCATATTCAAACTCATTAAAGCCTGATTCGCATCATTATGCTCAATAAACTGAATGAGAGAAGCTCCGATAGAAAAATATTGGAAGGCAAAATACTTCGAAGATTAACCTGCTCCCATGCAGTAGTCAAGAATTCTTGGCGGTATCGAGCTGGAACAGTATATCAGTGCAATTTCTGTTCCGATTCCGGGGTTTACAAATACTCATAATATATATATATATATATCCAAGGCTCTATTTGCTCGGAACCCTTACAAAATGATATTATAACATAACTAAACTACATAATTGTCGAACTTTGATGCATACTCAAATGCTTAATCGATTTATTAAATTATAGATTTTGAGCTTCCGGTGACACTTTTCAATTGTTAACTTACATTTTCCCTTGCAATTTGTATCATGTTATCAAAATATATTTTATTTTCTTGTAATTGTTGTTCGGTGTAGTGTAATACATAATATCACTTACATAGAGTCTCTATTATTATTATATTTTTATATACTTATAACACCGTATGGACTACAGTAAAGAAAATAATTACCCTAAATATTATGGGAAAGACTCGTAATAGCACAAATCTCAAATTTATCAATATTTAGGGAAGGAACTGTTGGGATTTTTAAGTTTTGAGTAGCTGTATTGTCGATAGAAAGATGTTCCATTTTTGCTAATTTTGGAAAATGGAATGCCGGATACAAAACTTTTGATTGTTAAAGTTGTAAGTATAAATTCCAATCTAAGCTCATGTAGTTACTTGTATCAAGTTTAAATTTTATATAACAAGAAAGGTTTGGGTTATAACCCAAGAGAATTTCAATTCCAATCATTTTCCTCACTTAATTTGAGAGGTATGACTTCATAGCTTATTCAAATTAGTAGACATGGGTATCTTATATGAGAACCACATGATCTCAATGTGCTATTTAAGATGTGGGGCAGGTTGCCAATGCCCACCTAAATTGTGCTACTTGAGCATATGCATTAATTGACTCTCGCTCAGTCTCTATCAGTAACTTGTGCAAAAGAAACAAAAATAAATAAATAATATGAATTATAGGCTAGTTTTCACATAAGGAAAATAAAGTGACAAATAGATCAAAATGACGAGAGAGGGTGTAATATCCCACATATTTTAAGTTATGAATCTTAGGCTATTAATTAGATATAATTGTAATACCTTATAGTTATATTTAAGATCAATATAATTGAAATTTAGAAAATAGTTAGAATCATTTCCGTGAAGAATTAAAAAATCAGTTGTGGAATTCAACTTCATATTTAAATGACTCCTTGAATACCAAATGACCATTGTGTAGATAGATTATTTTTGTATTAAGCCATTGGAAGTTGGAAAAGGATAATTAACATAATAAAAACGTGCTTGGTGGATTAAAATTCTAAGAAAATTTAAATTTCTTAATGTGACGTGTCATATTTTTCTTAACCGAAATCTGATAGAGTTCTGACTATAAAACGATCGTCGAACTGATACAAACTGTACAAATACCCTGTACAGCACAATACAAATAACCATAACATTACAACACATGATCCAAATGCCACAATAAATATGTGACACTGACGTCTATTCAGATTACAATGTTGACTGAGATAAGATGTCATTAGATACCAATACAAACCATAATAACCTGCGAAAGTATATACATCCATCAATATAGTGAAAACTAAACTACAATATACGTCATCATCACACACATATATCGGTGTATAATTTTATCTCAAAATATACAAAATATTTCATGAGGAAGGTACAAAATTACTAAACTAAGTCCACAAAACTCTTCTTCTAAGATCTGCAACCTAGCCAACTCCTAAACTCCACCTTACCTTATCAGGTAGAGACTTATACTCATTTAAAGAAAGAAAAAATAGTAATTATTAGCCAAATGCTCAACAAATGTATTATAATTACGGATAGTAAGTAATATACGTAAAATAAAACAAAAGAAGAGAATAATAGCAGTATATGAATGCATAACATGTGACATGAATAAATACTTTTTCGAAACACATTTATTTTTCTCATTTTATTTCTGATCCTTTTAGGTTCTAAAATATGTAGAAATTTTATTATCTTTACGGATCAGGATTAGTAAGCCTCACCAGCTAACGATGCAGTCAAACAAGGAAATGAATGTGTTTGTATCTACACATTCTAAAGTATAAACCCATACAATTTAATACCACATGGTGATCGGTATAATTTTAACCTGATACACGAGGTCATATCACATATGTCACCATGACCCCCGTGACCCAGAGGAGTCATTGTGCATTCACAATAATATCCTAATACATGCCAGGGAATACTATCATGTAAAATACAAATTCCTTGTCCAATTTCATAGTTATTTATTCTTAGAAAATTTCATACTTATTTATAAAATTGTTCTCATTCTAGAAGAACAGTTCATTAAATGTAACATATTATAAAATTTTCTTCTTATACTTCTCATAATTTGCATAAGTTTTATTAATTTACATCTTCACATGATATGAATTATATATATGGTCATCGTAAAACATAGAAAAAATAGAAATTCTAACCACCATAAGCCAAGCATAATTTTAGAACTTTCAGATGATAAATCTCTTCATATACACATACAATATAATTTTTAGAGCATATACAAGATAACATATATACCTTATATATAGATAAATATCTCAATTCACATTCGATAATATTTTTAAAACTCATAAAATAATATATACAAATGACATGTGAACAAATACCAAATATTCAAAATATCCCTTTCCATAAAGATAAGATTATGAGTTTTGAAAGCTAAATCATGTATAAATTATAATTAATTCAGGTAAAATCAAAGGGGGCTCGGGTTAGAGTTTTTGACGATCATAATCCCATATAAAACTACCAAATTGGATACCTAATTAATAAATTAGCATGTTCAACGCAAGGGTAAAGATATTCTAGAACAAATTTATGCAAAAGTCTCAAAATAAACGGTAAAATTGTTCGGAGCACGGGGTTGTTCCACGTTCGAAAATCGGTCAAAACTACGAAATCAAATATGAAATCAACATATATGTATATTCAAGTCATAGGTAATACAAAATATATATTTAATCTGGTATCAAAACGATGATATCCTAAGAAAACGAAGCGAAAGTGTAAATAAATAAAAGAGAAGGGTATGGATACACTTGTCTCAACCCAATCTATAACTTTTCTAACTAACTCTAAGTTTGATTCGGAGTCGGATGCCTCAATCTCCTCATTCTCTCACTTCTCCTTCACGTTCACTCTCTCTCCTCTCTCTCTAGAAACCGAAAAATAACACGAAAATAAAACCCTTAAATGTTTTTATATGCAGATTGGCACTCGAGCACTGCTCATACGCCAAGTTACCCAAAGGGCCACGCACGAGTGCCCATCGGGCACTCATTGAGTGAACGATTCTGTCGGCCCATGCCCTGGGAGCGTTTCAGCGCAACTCGAGCATGGGCATTTTGTTTTTTGCGCCTGGCTTGCGGGTCGAGCAAAGGTCAGGTCTGCAATATGCTTGCGTTGCACACGCGCCGTTTTGGACATGTTTTGATTATTGTAACCGAATGTTTTACATCCTTAGACCCTAATTTTGATTGTATTAGCTTAATATGTCACGATTATCATAATTTAAAATTTAAATCTTATTTACAGATTAACTTTTCAAGGACTATAATGCTGATTCCCGATTTTGCCAATTTTTGGTCTTCAGAATTTATTAATCAAATTTCTTCAATATCCCTTGACCTCGATTCATTTATATTGACTTAATTATTCCTAATTATCATATTTTAAAAGCTGATATCTTACACTTAATTCTTAAATAAGTTATTTGTGTTATATGTCAAGTCATATCATTTACTTGAAAAACAAAAAAAAACAGAGAGAAATAGAATTTATAGAAGACAAAAAATATCCGAAGGCTTTCAGTTTTGAAGATTTAAAAGAGAATTATCAAGAAAAGATCAAGCATCAATAAGATTATAAGTTCATATCCCCCTCTTTTTTGGTGAATTTGTGTTTTTTCTTAGGAGTTAATTCTTCTGTCTTTTTCTTTCTTGACAGGTTGTATACAATGTGTTATGCTACTAAAATATAGCGTATTCTACTAATTATAATATTTTAAAACTTCATTTGTTAAAAAATAATTTGATGTTTGAAAATCTCAAATTGGGCTAAACAATCAAAACACCGATGCCACTAACAATTGGGCTGAATTGGTCCCAACCTAAAACTCCATTCACACAAAAAAATTACTTTTCCCCTTATTGCTTTTTTACTTAAGAGATCTTTAAGCAACTTAACTTGATATCATTGTTGTAATAACCAAGAAATTTTTATATAATATTATTGTAAGGATCGAGTTTTAACTTATATTAATTGTGATTAATTAAATTATGATATATATTGAGGTCAAATGATATAAAAAATTGGGTCAAAAAAAATTACAAACCGGACGAAGTTGGGCTCTTGGCCCTAGGCTAGCACTGTAGTGTGCCCTAGCGTGCCTTCAGGCATAGAAAATAGATGCTCTCATGCTTGAGTGGGGCTCGAGTGCAGCCTATTATAAATTTCATTGAGGATTGTTATTCATCACCATTTGGAAAGATGGAATAGATTTGGGAGAGAGAAATAGAGAGATAATGGTCGATAGATAGATAAGAAAAGAGAGAAAAGGGAGAAAGCTTTCATGTAGCTCGATTTGGGCCATTCAGTGTTAGAATTTTGATAAATCAAGTTGAGACAAGTGTACCTTAAACTTTCTCTTTCTTTATTTTTATATATTCTCATTTTTTTTCGAGTATTACTATTCTAATACTCGTCTAAGTTAATATTTTAAAAAAAAAAGTAGAAAAAATCTGCATATTTGTTGCTCAACTGTAGTTTTATATTGAAAATTATCAAGAACTCATGTTTAATTATCTATATTATAATTATGAATAATATTTTTAATTTCTCTTCATATTTAGATGTACAAAAATAAATTATACATGTTTGTGCTCCATAGTTGTCAATTTTAAAACATTATATGCTATTTGTATATGTTAAAAATATATTACATATTTAATTATATGATGCATGCTTATTAAAATTGTATAAAAATTTTTAATTTTCTTCTGTATATTTTACTATCACAATTTCATGTTTATAAAATTAATATGATAAAATGATATCTGACAATATGAAAAAGAAGAAGAAAGCTCTACGATCATGTTAAGAAAAGTATGAACCGTTTTTCAAAAGGGTAAGAGCTAAGAACTAAAAAGAAAAGTGTCGAGTTTTTTCTTAAATAAAAAAAGTAAAAAAATTGGACCAAAGATTATGCAATAGTTAGTATATTTTGATATACCTTAATATATTATAGTGGATGATTATTGTTTGAAAGTAGTACCACAATATGATTTTGGCCCTATCTATAGGGATAAATGTAGATGGCATACCTCTAGGCCATTGAATAGGATGTTAGGCCTTTAATTGTATGACAGACCTTTATTATTATTATTATTATTTATAATAATAACTTCCGTCAATATCCATATACAACTAATACCCATAATTAATAATATAAATATTTATAGAAAATTGGACAGATTTTCGTGTATGATTTGAATGTTTGTCAAAATACAAACACCTACACAAAACCTGTACAACACTCCACAAATACAATTACACAAAATCTCACAGCCACTATGACACCACAGGTGGCACTGACATTATAACTCAGGTATAACGCTGGTTCAGAAATGATGCCAACTAGGAAAACCCACCGTGTCCACAAAAGAATACCTACGAAAGCATAATGACCATAATATATAGCGGAAGCTAACCGTATATCCATCCACATAAAACATCATCATTATCATGATATATATAAATATAAGTTCTCAAAATAAAATACAAGATTCTGGTTTCATACACAATGATCGAACTAAGTCCCAAGATCCGCACTCGATAGGCCATCTATCACACTCCTATGGCCTACTCGATCTCATCGGGTATCAGTGCATTCTCATCTTAAAGGAAAAAAATAGTAAGGGTGAGCTTACAGCTCAGTAAGTGTATCATACACAATAATATAAGCAAATGAAACGATAATGGGATGGGGTAAAGTATATATTTGCAATGAAAAGGGATGTGGAAGGATTGAGACATATGGGGATGCACGATGTCATTAGGCATGATTTTTATCCACTTAGTATTTTATTAATCTTTGTGGACCAGAGCCAATAAGTCGTAATAGCTAACGATGTAAGAAAACAATGAAAGGAATATGTTCATTACACATTCTAAAACATACGGCTACATTTTAGGCCTGCAGGAACTTGGCCATCGATTACATTTTAGGCCTGCAATAACTCAGCCATAACAATTTGCTCCATATCCCCAGGGTACCAGGGCAATCATTGTTCTTTCATAGTAGTATCCTAAAGCATGTCACAGACATCACCCCTTCACATAAATGGCCAGGATACACGGCCGAAGTAACCTTTGGGTTTCCACCATGATGTTAATGGCAAGTCAGGGAATACTACCCAATGAATATAAGTCTATGGTCATAATTTCATGATTACTTACTCTTTGAGGGAGGATCCACCACATTTTATTCACATCATCTCCATCCAGGAAATTAATTCAATCATATCACACATTGTGGATTTTCCTCCAATCACTTGTACGATTCTTATCTTTCTTAAGATTCTTTTGATGATTCAATTTATATGCATGAATATTAAAATTCAGGGGAAAGATGGAAATTTCTTACCACCGACGGGAAAATATCACTCTGGAGCCTTCTGGAAAATATTTCTTTACAACGATGTATAAATATATATTTTTGGGGCTTACAATTAGATATGAGCAATTACACATAGATTTCATAACAATTAAATGGAGTGGAAGCATGTAAAATTTCTATTATTTCTCGTATGAACAGTAACAGTGGCCATTTAGAGCATCCGAACGCCTCGAATGAGCCAAAACTTATAAATGCATAAATGCAGGCCTTAAATGTATCTGTTTCTGATATATCATGATAGAGTAGCTGTATGCCTAAAATGTAAATATTTTTTATGTACGATGGCCCAGTAGCTGCAGGCCTTAAATGTAACCATTTCTGA
This sequence comes from Nepenthes alata, assembly GCA_028571085.2. Taxonomy (NCBI): domain Eukaryota; kingdom Viridiplantae; phylum Streptophyta; class Magnoliopsida; order Caryophyllales; family Nepenthaceae; genus Nepenthes; species Nepenthes alata. The sequence continues at coordinate 1,459 of JAOVVI020011563.1, read as the reverse complement.
TATATGATGTCTGAGTAAATGCATGCCTTAAATGTAGCCATTTTTTTATATATGGTAGTCGAGTAGTTGTAGGGCTAAAATATAGCCGTTTTGATATGAAATGGCCGAGTAGTTATTGTCCTAAAATATATCTGGCTTTCAGTATTTAGTTTTTGATTTGCATTCATTTTTGAAAAGCCAGTACGCAAGAAAAGGTCATTGTTCATGTATTATGCTTCTGTATGCAAATTGTTTTTATTTTGATTCTTTAATTTGTGCACAACTATGTTTATACATGTTTTTGTTTTACTGTATCTTGTTGAGTTATCACTCACTCCTTACTATTTTTCTCTCCTCAAATGACCAAGAATTTATGCCAAACGAGAAATAGTAAGGTCGGATGGTCTAGTTAGGCAGGAAGGCTGCTCAAGATTTGTAGCAGTGCATGACAGATCTCAATGTATATTTTGGGGTTATCCTGGAGATTTTGTAAAATGTGTCTGCTATGTAAATAAATGAATATTTAAATGCTTCCGTTGAATTTTTATGGTTTAAGTACTTATGGGTTTCTAGGGGCATCTCGTATGACTTTGGTTGACCGACCAAGTGACTCGGACAACCAAGTTATGACTGGCCTAGATTAGGCCGACTTAAATTGTTCGGCAGCTTAAGATCCTTTGCTCACTAAAAATTAAAATTTTAAGTCCACATAATATTATAAGTCTATGTGACGCATGTACATTTTAGATTTTATTGACAGAGGTCATATGGTGGATTATGAAACGTTCCATCGTAGATACTCTGCCGAACTCATAAGGTGAGGTTGTCATAAAAATGTCTGGCTGCCTTTATTATTCTAATTACTATTTTCATGCTCATTACTTGACCATGTCACATGGTCCATAGGGGAAGTAACCCCAGTTTTAGTCATGGAGAGAAGAGTCTATCTTTTCTCTATATATGGCCAGACACATTCATCCATAGATTCTAAGAAGGCTTTCGTATAAACTTTCTAGTAGGTATAATTATTTTTGTTGAAATATTGTAAAATCATGGAATGGCTCGTAATCATCTAGCCAAAAGGGTCATGTATGGCATACGTTGAAACCAATTGAAAAAATAGGGTATTATCTAATGACTAAAGTTTTGATATTTTATGATATCAAAATGTGAATTATATAGATATTCCATACATATAAAAAATATTTAACTCTAAATATTATAAATATAAAGTAGATATTCTGCTCATTCAACATCATTTATAAATGTTACAATCAAAATATAGAAATAAATTAACACACGATGTGGTGATAAAAGAAAATCTTAAGAATTAAATAGTTCTTGAATAAAACTCTCTAAAATTCTCAAGTAAGTCAAAATAAATATATTATAAAAAATTAACATACTTATCAAGTACTAAAGATGTGCTAGTGACACATACTAAAGAACCCCTTGGACTTGCTTCTTAGCAATGGCATCG